>PVIC010003761.1:0-66869 GCA_004025085.1 Thryonomys swinderianus | reverse complement strand
GAACAAGGCTTGTCTCTCTTAAACTTTAAATTTTAGCAGAAAAATTTGACAGTAAACAGATAAACAGTAAACAAACCAGACAATATCCCCCTCAAAATTATTATGTTAAAAAGCAAACAGCAATAGGATAGAGAAAGAATGAAAGGCTACTTTATACTTTAGGTTGGCAAGTTATAAAAAGCCTTTCTGAGGAGGTTACAGAGTCTTGGAATCTGAATGACAAGAAGGACTCATCAGTGCAGAGACCTTGGAAGAGAAAGTTGTTAGGAGAAACAACTACTGCGACAAAAGACAGGAACGAGGTCTGCCTCCAGTATGGATGTAGGAAGAGGAAGGCAGACAGAGAATTAGACTTGCAGAACAACACACACATTTTTCTACTGTCTTCTAAGTACTATGAAAAATCATTAGAATTTAAGCAGAACCACTCTGTGCCAGAGATGATAATAGTGAGAGGGAAAGAGTTGGCCTGATTTTAGATATTTGGGAGGTAAAATTGATTTGTGGTGAACTGGATATGAAAATGGGGAAGTGTGGGAATGAGAGAATTTAAAGATGATTCATAGTGGATTTTGGCTTGAGAACAGGGTAGTGATGCATTTAAAAAGATTAGAAAACCAAGGCAGGTAGTAGCCTTGGAGACAAAGTCAGCAGTGTTGCTTTGCCATTTCACATGAACATAGCTGCTTCACATATAGGCGAAGACGCCGTGGGAGGGGTTGGGTGGGTCAGAGGAGAGACTGGGACTGAAGCTGCAGTGTCTGAGTCATTAGTGAGGAGACACCTGTTCCCACACTGGATGAGAGAGGGCGGGGCGAGAGGAGAGCTTCCAGCGCACGGCTTCCTCCAGGAAAGATCTCCTAGGACACATCACTTCCGTTTCTCTCCCTACTCTGTAGCTACTCCCAGCTGTTCTCCTGGGCCAAGCCCTGCTGTTCTGCTCCAGCCCCCTTGCCATTTGATGGTGTCATGTACTCTCACAGCAAGAGAGTATATGGATTTCTCATGTCACAAGACAGAGCTATCTGCTTAGGTGTGTTTAAAACTGATTTCTCTCCATCCTCCTTCCACCCTTGCTTACCGTCGTTGGCCTGCACACTTTCTCGGTTGTGCTTCTGCCTTTGACTCATGTGCATGCCTTCTTTAGGCACAATTTAAATATTCTTCTCTTGGGGATGACTGAGTACTGAAGACCAGGCTAGTTTTCTTCATGACACTTAGCATATTTGTATGTAATGAATTATTTGTGTATTTGATTATCTGCCCCAAATTTGAATGCATACTATTTTGTGTCCTCCCTTTCTTTGGGTGGCTGTCCTTGGCGAAGTGTGTGGACTAGAAATGGATACATACATTGCTTTATCCCTAGTGCCTCAGAGGTGGTCTGATTACAAATGTTTTATAAATATTTATAGAACTGTGAATATTGAAAAGAGAAAGAGAAGAAACAAAAGTTGGCATTGGAGGATTTTTAAATATAGCTGTTACACTTTTAGAAACAATATTGAACTTATGATAACTCTTCCCTAGGTATTATGTTTGAGTATTTCAATTTCAGTTATCAGAGAAGGAGGAAGAAGAATTAGAGAATTCAAGATCTTCTCCATTCTTTAAGCTTTAAGGGAAATAATTGGTGAGACTTGCTGAATTATATAGATAAAGTGATTATTTCCTTTTTACAGATAGTTCTCATGTGTTGGGAGAACCGACTATATGATGCTATGATTTATGTCTACACCAGAGGCATGAATGAATTCATTAGTCCGATGGAGGTAAGGATGCTCCTAACTTCAGACATATACTTAACATTGTCTGTTAATTTTCCTCTTACTATTTGCTTTGAATAGTTTGTTTTATCTAGTTATTTCAAAATTTCTTATTGATTTATTAAATTTATGCCTGATTAAAATTTTTAAAATTTTTATTAGTACGTGTTTGCAGAATATAAAGATTGCATTCATCATGGGGAGTCCCATATATATATATATAAACACATCTTAATTCTTTTTACATTCTCTTCTTCTGCCCTCCACCTCAAAGCTCCTTCCTGTTACAGACTTGTACTGATTCTAGCTTGGGACTTACAAGTAGTATTTTATTTTTTAGTTTTGATGCTGGGGTTAAGCATAGGCTTTTACACGTGCTAAGCATGTAGGGGGCTGGGGATTTAGCTCAAGTGGTACCGCGCCAATCTTGGATGCACAAGAGCCCAAGTTCAATCCCCAGTACTGCAAAAAACAAAAACAAAAACAAAAAACACACATGCAAAGCGTGTGCTGTTCCACTGAGCTACACCTTAACCCCAGTAGCCTTTAGTTTCATTATTTTCTGCTATTGCCTTCTTATCTGCCTAAGTGGGTATTTACATCGCAGAGAACAATAGATTAAAATTTAAAGTAATGCTTGTTTTTTTAGACATTACATTTTATTCTCCTAAGAATTTTTTATACCATAGTAACTTTTCCAAAAGGGATGACATTTGTTTTTTATAATTATTGTATATAGTAAATGAGGTGGGTAATGCTATTTTGCATGTATATTCCTCTGAGAGTCCCGAAAATTACAGGTCAGTACTTGTTAATTGCTAATGTGTTGATTTTCCAAATTTAGAATTTTATAGCCTTTATGATAGCTTTTTATTTTCCTTACTTAGAGAATCCAAAAAGCATTTAAGGTTTTATTTTATCCATTTGTTATTTGCCTTAAATTGAGGACCGGATTGCGGATAATGGGGCTGCAAATACACGCAGTGCCCAGGCCACTGCTTTATTATCGTGATTAATGCAGTCAGGAGAGCCAGGCGTCCCCTAAAGGCATCTAGTCAACTCTTTTGTAAATGTAATGCCATTCAGAACTGTCCTCAAGATTATTAAGTCAGCAGTTCTTAAATCCCATTCTTCTTTAAGCACATAAGGGAGGGTGAGCAGCTCTAACTCTTTGTGGTTTCACTTCTCCTTTCTTGGTCAGTGTCTGAAATTAGCACCACATCTTTTCTGCGCTGGCTTTGACCTTTGATTTTTCTATATGAAAAGTATTATTTCCCTTAAAGCCTTTCAGGTGCCTCCTCAGTGAAGTCCAGTCCTTTCCTATATGCAAAATATATTCTCTGTGCCACAGTATTAGACCACAATTAGGAAAAATTAGTTTAATTTGAATTTACCTCAACCCCTCAAAACGGATTCTATTTTGTTGCATTCTATGTTAACAAACATAGTTGCTGGATTTTATGTTGTTTTGATTTTGTTTTTTTTTTTCTTTTGAGACAGGGTCTTGCTTTGTAGTTCAGGCTGGCTCTGAGCTCACTATGTGGCCCAGGCAAGCCTCGAACTCAGCAGTCCTCCTGCCTCTGCCTCACAAGAGCTAGGATTACAGGTGTGAGCCACCACGCCCAGCTGTTTTTGAAAGTTTTTTATGTGGTTATTTTTATTCCTCACGGTCTGGTACGATATATCTCAAGTGGAACATTGGGCTATTGAGATTGCCTTGTTTTGCAATCAGAGTAGTTTTCAAGTTTAATGGCTTTCAGCCAGAGCTGAGTATTTGTTATTAAACAGTCTTTTGGAGATTTTAGCAGGGGGAGGTTAGGTGTATCCTTGTGGCTCCTCTTTCCTGATTCTTTGCTTATAAGGAAATCACTTTCCAGTGTTAAAGTTTAGCTGTTTTAGTACTTTAAGAGGTCTGTATTATGGAAGGTATCCTATCTTAGAGATTTTTCTAGATTTCCAGAATAAAAGTGTCATTATATTTAAAATGACTATACCAGTGTCTGAAATTGTTCCTTAGTCCAGTTTTGACGGCTTCTGAGGTAAACGTACTGTCATGTGTTGGAAGGAAAATCTTACCTGGAAGGAAAATAAGGAATTCTGCATGGGGAGGAACTATAGTATACAGAGTAGTAGGAGAAAAGGCAAGGTTTGTCCACAGATGTATGAGAACATTAGATAATGATTATCTTTGCTGAGTAGCCCAAGAAATACTTATATTTACAGTTTAGTAAACAGGTGGGAAAAGGTGCAGTTATGAGAAAGGACAGAAAGTTCTTGAGGGACTATTCTGTTTTATTTGAGATGAGAATTTGTATTATGTTACCCAGACTGCTCTCAAACTCCTGGGCTAAAGCAATCTTCCTGCCTTAGCCTTTCAAGTAGCTGGGACTACAGGTCTATACCTTACTCTTTTGGGCTTTGTGATACAAATGGTCAGCTGAATTTTTATTCTGTAGTGCTAAGGGTCAGTCTTGTCCCAAACACAAAACTCCCAGGTGGGTGGGGGGAATGTTCGTGAAAGGTGTATTTTTCAGGAGTCTTTGCTTAAGTTTACATAATGTTTCTTTCTGTGGCTGCTAACTATTAGATGTTTTGGATTGAAAGTAATCTGCATAACCACTTTGGAGATATATTAATCTCTTTATTTGCTTACTATTTTTTAAAGAATAAGTCTCTTTCAAGAATCTAAGATACCTTATATCAGAAATTATAATCTCAACATAAACTGTAGTATAACTGGTTTTTATTAAATGATTTCTTACAGTGAAGAATCTGACAGTGATTTTTTTACTTAGTGATCCTGCTAAATAGTTCGTGTGCACAGTAAGTTTTTATAATCTCAACATCAAACATGACTGATTCTATTCCAGAAAGATGATTAATAACAAGATTCCTGATTGTCTTTAAAAATTATCTTTTGAAATGATGGTGATTGTTTTTCTATTAATTTTAATGCAGAAACTTTTCAAAGTCATTGCTCCTCCCCTGAATGCAGGAAAACCACTAACAGGTATTAATTTTCTAAGCCTTAATTTTTATCCTTTTTGTATTATTTAAGCGCTATAAAGGTAATCAATCATATTAGTGCAGTGTGAATTTTGGTGGTCATATATTATGTAACCATAACCAAAATCAAACCATAGAAAGAAATATATAGCTCCTCATCCTTAAAAAATTTCCTTTGTAGGGCTGGAGGGTTAGCTCAGTGGTTCCGGCGCCTGCCTCGCAAGCGCAAGGTCCTGAGTTTGATCCCCTGTGACCACATACAATGTTGGGCGTGGAGACTCAGGCCCACCAACAATCAATACCACATACCACAGTGCCAGGCGTGGTGGCTCACGCCTGTAATCCCAGCACTGGGGAGGCAGAGACAGGAGGATTGCTGAGTTCCAGGCTTGCCTGGGCTACATAGTGAGCTCAGAGCCAGCCTGAATTACAAAGCGAGACCCTGTCTCAAAAAAGAAAAATTTCCTTTGTAATATTGGTTGTTTAGAAGTGCTAATTTATTCTTTATTTTTCTGTTTCCTTCTATTTTTGAATTAGAAATAGTTTCCTGTTTCATTCGGCTTTAGTCAGAGGATGTGCTTCTTGTGTTTTCTGTGCCTTTTAATTTATTCAGCTTCATTGCATGATGCAGTACATATATGGTCTCTTGGAGAATGTTTCATGTGCACTTGAGAATAGTGTGTGGAATGTGCTCTACTGAAGGTCCTATAGAGCTAGTTGGCATGTAGTTTTGTTCAAGTTTTCTATTTTCTGTTCATCTTCTGCTAATTGCCTTATCCATTACTGAAAATGGGATATTGAAGTTTCATATACTGTTGTTACATTTTCTTCTACTTCACTTCTTGCTTCATTTTTATAGCAAGTATTTATTAAATATTTAACATTTAATAAGAGGGGGTTGTGAGTGGGTAGGGATGTGGGCAAAAATGAGAATTAACTTGTTTCATATACTGGTACAAATTCCCAGTATATACAGCTTTTATGTCCAATTCTAAATCCCCAGAATATGGCTAAATATTATCCTAAAACTATAATCACATTGGATTCCAGGAAAAGCAAAGCCTCTGAGACCACCCCCTGATGAGACATCTCCCTGAGTGGGAACACTTACTTGATGACAGGAACGAGGCACCTCCCCACCTCAAAATCATTGGCCTATTGGTATATATTGAGCTGTATATAAAATGTACCAATAAAGAATTCAATTAAAAATATTTAACATTTAAGTGAATGACAAATAATTTCATCTAGCAGTCTTTAAACTCCCTAAATAAATGACAGTATTTCTTATTAAAATTCCTATGCTCATGATGAATAAATTAGTGGCATTATAAACTTATTTTAATTCAGATCAAAAGGTATATATTCCAGCCAGAATCACCCAGTTGCTGCATATTTAAACTAAAACAAAAATATTAATTATACTTTTACAACGTTCTCCAAACGTTCATGGATGCACTCTACTACTTTAAGCTTTGTGTAGAAGATTTTGATTTTATAGAAAACACATTGTCCATGAAATTTTCTGATTACACATTGGAAGCCTGAATATTAAAAAGCCTTTATACTTTGAAGAGTCAGGAGGGCATACTGAAAGATACACTTCGCAAATGTCATTGGATGAGATCCAGGGCGGATTCTGCAGAGAGGAGATGGGCACCTCAGCCCAGCCTGTGGGGTGGTTCATTGACACTCATCACAGAGAAGCATGTCAGGATGTGTCGGTGGGAGGCATCAGGCAGGCTTACTAAGCAGGGTTAGAAAGTAAGGGAATACAGGACATGGCCTCTAGCTTGAGCAGCTGGAGGGAGAGCCCACTGGGGAAGAGGTTCGGACCGGCCCACTCACAAAAGAACAAGGGTAGCCTTTGGAGTGGGTCAGGGTCTAGCTGATGGGTATCTCAGTGCTGGTTTCATAGCTCTGGAGAAATCCTTATAAATGAGGGTAGTTTGATTCCCATGAGGTGATTGTTCTGATTTTGAGGTGGGGAGGTGCCTCGTTCCCTGTCATCAGGTAAGTGTTCCCACTCGGGGAGATGTCTCATCAGGGGGTGGTCTCAGAGGCTTTGCTTTTCCTGGAATGCAATGTGATTATAGTTTTAGGATAATATTTAGCCATATTCTGGGGATTTAGAATTGGACATAAAAGCTGGCAACTGAATGCCCTGCAGATCCTGAAAATTACTCTTATTTTGAATATCAGTCTTGAGAGAGAATGAGATAGAACAGGTAAATTTAGGGCTAATAAACTTTACAATATAGATTAACATTAAGTGATTAACATGGCTCTATGTAGAGCTGAGCAGGAATTAGACCCAGAGTTTTAAAGTAATGAGAAAAAATAATTGAAAGCACAGATGCCAGTGTTTACCCTGCTTTAGTTACCATTGGGCACCTGCAGTGATGGCAAACCTTATGGCACATGTGCTGCATTGGCCTGTTGGTATCACTGAAAACTGTGAAGTGTTCATCATCACTGTTCTGGGTCCTTGTTGCAAATGGTCTCTTCGGTATTGAGGAAATTCCAGTCCACCACGATAAATTTTCTGGCCAGATGGTAAAGAAGTAGATGAGAAAGGAACAAGCTGAGTTTGGGTTCCTGTGATGCGCGGTCCCAAGCCTGTGGAGTAAGGATTTGGATATCCTTGGAGACAGGCATGGATGGCCTTGGGTAACTCTCATTATGCTTTCAAACAAGTTTCCTCCTTGTCCTTCTACCTACTTTTACTTCTTCTGTTTCTACTCCAGTAAGAGGGTATATTCCAAATGGAATATGGACATAATTTTAATGTTTCTGTGTCACAAATATGAATATTACTGGAGAATTATTTTATACAATTGGTATTTTTAATACCCCATTTCTGGTTCAAAACAGGATCTTTATTTCAGTCAGAAAGAGACATCTGTACTTCCATTTCAAATTCATCTGTCTAGTTTTCACAAGTGTTTTCCATTATATTTCTTTTATAACCCTGTAAGTTCTTTTCCTGTTTAGGTAAAGCCTATTTACAAATTCTTCAGATTCTTTTGACATATAAGCTGTTTTCTTAAAATTTTTCTAGGGGACTGGGGATTTAGCTCAAGTGGTATCACACCAACCTTGGATGCACCAGGGCCCGAGTTTGATCCCTGGTACTGCAAAAAAAAAAAATTTTCTAGGAACATCTACTGGTTTAGACACATTTAGTCTGTAACTCTTTGCTGCAGTTCCTCTGGTCATTTGATAAAGAAAAGTAACCAAATCCGGAGGAATCTCTTACGGCAATCCCCTACCTGTTCTGAGTAACTTGTTTAAATGAGCAAACCAGGGGAGGGGCTGAATATGGCCTGTGATTTGACATCTTTAAGAAGACACTCAGGCTTAAGGTGAACATGGTAACCCCATCATAAATACCCTTCCCTCTTCTCAGTTCATTCAGAATAATTGAAGACTGATACTTTTTTTTTTTTTTTGCTGTGTCACACAGCTCTTGTGTAAATGTATTCTGTCCTTTATATAAACTGTCAGCACCACCTCCTGAAATGCTACCCTTGGTCCCGATTATTATTTTCTCTGAAAGAATTAAGAGTCATTCTGAGCTGTGATGTGAATCAGCGCACCTTGTTTTGTGTCGGAGCTCTTTCCACCCACGTTTGACTCAGTAATACCACTGCACTCTGAGTCCTCAGTTCTCGAGCTTCTAGAGTGAGGCACTGGCTTCTGCTGGGCTCTGGAGTGGCCCTCATGCCAGACCTCATCACTGTGACAGAAACACGTGTTCAAACATGGAGCCGGAGATCTGGTTCTCCCTTATTCTTATTTTGGAATTTTCAGTTTCTGGCAAGGTAATCTTGCCTTTGCCTTCTTTTCCTGTTTAGGTAAAGCCTCAAAGCAAGCCATAGGCTGTAGAATGGGGCTGCTTCTGGTCTTCTGTGAGAATGTACGCAACTCTGCACGTGTGCCAGTCCCTCTAGAATTCCAGGAATACTGTATATCAGAGCTTTTCAGAAGCCCCTGCAGACCTTTGGTTTATCCTTATAAGCTGAGGACCTTCTACTGTTTCCAGTTGTTAACATCATCTTAAGCAGCCGTACACTAAACAGCAGCACTGTTTGTTCTTACACGTGACCTGGGTACTGTGCTGTTCCAATGAGGATGAGGACGAGAGGGAGATTCTGGGTTTTGTTATTTTTCTCCACTGAGTATTTTGCCCTTTGTTTTATCAGGTAATTTTCCTAAGAATGGCCCTTTTCAGTGAGCCACCAGTTTTGTCTGATAAACCTTTCTCCAAGGATGGGGCAGTTTGGAGCTCCATACCCATTCTTCCCCTCAGATAGAGATGCCAGGTGGCTGGTTTTCACAGCTCATGAAAACTGATGGAATTTGTTGTTATTGCTGTTTTGTTTTGTTTTGTTTTATCTTGAGGCGGAGATTCACTGTAGCTCAGGCTGGCCTCAAGCTCACAGCAATTCTGTCCCAGCCTCCCAAATGCTGGGATTATAGGTGTGTACCACCGTGCTTGGTTGAGACTGATCATCATGAGTATATACAATGTTCCAATAAAGACAAAAATTTTTAAAAAGCGGCTGTGGAGCTGGAGACAGAGATGGTAGATAAAAACTGCTACAACACCCACTATTCTGAGTGAGATTCAGGCATTTTCTGGAATAAACACATTCCTCAGGTTATGGCAAATCTTCCATTTTTCAAGTTTTAAAAGTTGATTTTGATATTTTTGCTAATGTTTTCATTGCCTTCATGGAGGAACAGAGGTTTGGAAGACTTTATTTCACCATTTTACAGTCTGCCCTTGGTATATTTGGGTTGGATTTGGTTGGGTTTGGTTTATGGTGTTAGGTTTCAAACCCAGGGCCTTGCATATGCTAGGCAAACATTCCCCAGTTAGCTAAGTACCCAACTCCTTGTTTTTGGATTGTTTGGGGTTTTTTTCTCCCTTTTCTTTTCTCCATATTGTATGGTTTCTGTTACCCCACCTTCAGATTCATATGTGCTTTCCCCTTTCACATCCACTCAGCTGTTAAACCCACCCAGTGAATTTTTTTTTCAATAGTTAAAATCTTTAGCCAATAATTTTTTAGTGGTTCTATTTTTTGCAAGAACTCTTCATTTATCTGTTGAAATTTTCATGCATTGAAACATGTCTTACTTCCTTGAGGATACTTGTAGTAGTTCTTTTAAAATCTTTTTTTTTTTTTTTTTTGCTTTTGAGACAGCGTCTCACTTTGTAGTTCAGGCTGGCCCTGAGCTCACTATGGTGCCCAGGCAAGCTGCCGCGAACTCAGCAATCCTCCTGTCTCTGCCTCCCGAGTGCTGGGATTACAGGCGTGAGCCACCACGTCCGGCATTGTGGTATGCGGTGTTGAGTGTTGGTGGGCGTGTCTCCACGCCCAGCATTATATGTGGTTACCGGGGATTGAACTCAGGACCTTGCGCTTGCGAGGCAGGCGCCGGAACCACTGAGCTAACCCTCCAGCCCTCTTTTAAAATCTTTATCTCCTCTAACATTTTGTTCATCCCAGGATTGGACTTAACAGTTTTGTTTCCTTTTAGGAAGATACTTTGTTTCATCTTGAGGGGTCCTTATATGCTGGGAAATTTTGTCACCAGCTAGTTTGGATCCTTGCTTTAGTGATAATGGCAATTAAATTGTAGTGACAGGCTGGGCGTGGTGGCTCACACCTGTAATCCCAGCATTTGGGAGGCAGAAGCAGGAGGAATGCTGTGAGTTTGAGTCTTGCCTGGGCTACGTAGTTCAGGGCCAGCCTGAACTACAAAGTGAGACCCTGTCTCAAAGAAAAAAAAAATTACAGTCACAGTATGATTCATCAGCTAAAGATTTAATTGGAAAGTGAGAGAGAAGATAAGTATTCCAGCTTGATGAAAAGGTTCAAACCAGTCCATGAACAAGTTGTATGGGGTCCTGCACTGGACTGGGCTCTGGCTGATTATCGGCTCTGGTTCCCAGCTCTGGAGAAAGCCTTGCACCCTGGGATGATTTCATTCCTATGCCAGCTTCAGTCACGTGGGGCTCTGCTGTTCTGGTGACTATCAGTTTAGGACAATGGCCCGAGACTTTTAGGCACCCTTCAAAGGGGAAAGGATCTGGCTCTGAGTGTCATAGAATCTGGTAGTCAGATGTCCCTATGATTTTGAAAATCACTTTCATGTTACTCTTATCCAGGCGTCCTTGTCTTGAAGGCGATGAGATAAGCTAGGTAAATTTGGGACTAATAAGCTATGTTCTGTCAATTTTAGACAGACACTCACTAAATGACTAATGTGCCTACATGCAGAGCTGAAAAAGTTTCACAAAGTAAAGGTCAAGCTATTTTCTTAACTACTTTTTTTGGCATCTGTTTTACCAACAACTACTTTAAAGTCCATTATTGCCTGAGAAGAAAACACAAATGGTGTTTTTAACAAGTAAAAGGTTAAGGGTTCAGGAGTATGTCCTTTGTCCCTTAAGGGCCTCTGACCACTTTAATTTTGGATTGTATCCCAGTATTAAGTGTTACACTGTGGAAATGCAGGATTCTATCATTTTTCTGCACTGGGTATTTTTCCCTTTCTCCGGTAATCTTGGCTAGAGTTAAATTGCAGTCTTTCCCTCGAGGGAGCTCCAGGTTCTTCCTCAGCTCGTCTGTCTTTAGCTGGTCGGCTTTGACTCTGACCCACATGGGTGGCCCAGGGTTCCATGAGTGATCAGGCCAGTGGTTTGCGAGTCCTCCCTCTGGCTCCTTTATTCTCAAGAGTCCCTCAGTCTTACAACTGTTCATGTCTCCTAGCTCCGGTTTTCTAGTTCCTCTGGCCAGAAACTTGCTGCTTTGTCCATGTTGTTCCCCATCCCCACCGACCGTGTCACATGAGCCGTTCTACATTTTGGCCTCAGAGCCGCAGTGATGGTTGTTCACTTGGACGACAGCCCATCTTGTCCCCACTCTTCAGCAAGGGAACGGCCTGCTGGGGTCAGCACCACTTCTCGGTTCTGCTCTTTTGTCTTTGGCTGAGCTGCTTCGAGTCTTTTCCTACATGATGGTGTTGGGCTCAAGCAGAGGTAGAGACAGAGCATTTGAGGATTTCCCTTTGGGCTCTTTTTCCCCTTTTGGGATCTCTTTGTTCTCTTCCATTCCTTTCATGACTTCCCTTTCTTGAGGCCAGAAAGACAGGGGTTTTTCATTTGCCAGGTAGTGCGTACAGTCCATAGGGAAAAGCCATAGAGGAAGCAAGCATGGTACCTCCCTCCCCAATAATTCTGAATTCCTCACAAGAGTTTATGTTTCTGTTCACTCTTCAGTAACATCAGGTACTTTTTGTGTGATGCTCGGCTTTTGCTCCTTTTCTTCTGTAAAGAGGAAAGACAGGAGAACCAGTAGTCCGACTCTCTCAAATCCAGTAGCAGCTCTGAATCTAATCTTTCTGAAACAGATTTGAAAATTGGTTTTTACATATGTATTTACCAGAAATGAATGTGGAGTGTAGTACTGAAAATCCAAATGGAGTTGTTGAACTTTACAACAGAAAATTGTCTAAAAGAATGTATAGTACTAGGAAGCAAAGAGCTATAGATATGGAAACGTATCTTTTGAATTCACTGTACATTTGCTAACCAATTACTTATGTGTCAGATGCTATAGTGGATGCTGGGAATATAGAGATAACATAGGCTCCCTGCTCTCAAGACTAATGTATTTGTGAAGAATAAATGAAAAGATAAAAGGTATATTGTACATTTGCTTGCATTATGTCCAGTATGCATGTAACAGATTTTTCGCTCTTCATTTTTTTGGAAGTTCATTTACCTCACCTTACTATTCATTCTTTATTTACTCCAGATCTTCATTCTTACCAGCACAATTCCCACAGTCTGTACACTGGACGCAGTCCTGATTGCTGCACCCTTCCTGGTGTTCTGTTCTACTTTCTGTTGTCTTTGACCCCTCGATCTAAAAATTGTCCTAATTGTCTTTCTGATGTATTTTACTCAAAGAAATAAGTTTATATCATCAGACAGTAGAATCTTACATATTTTCCATGTTAGAATAGAAAGAGCCCTAATAACCACTTATTTGATGTTATTACTGTATGTGTGTATGTATTTTTGTACTGGGGATCGAACTCACAACCTTGCACTTGCAAGGAAGGCATGGTGTCAGTTAGCTAAATCCCCGGCCCTGAGGTTATTAATTTAAACATTTGGGAACAGTGTCCTTCTCAATCCAAGAGCCCTATAGGTAGTGAAAGTCCATGTTAGAAATGAGAGGAAATAGCCAGGCACAAACCTGTAATCCCCACTACTCAAGAAGTTGAGACAAGAGGATCATGAGTTCAAGGCCAGCCTGAACATCCCAGATCTATCTCAGATAAACAAACAAACAAATAAATAACAGAGTAGACCTAACTGTGCCTTCATGTTAGTTAATCAGCTGCAGTCTATAATTCTTCAGCTCACTGTGAGCTGTACTCCTGCCCCTGGCCCCAAGGTGGAGGTTAAGCCAACAGTACATGGACTTCTACCTTCAGACCTGCATGTGTCCTTGAATAACTCATCTGGATGTTGTGTCTCTGAATAAAATCTAATGGAAACCAAGAAACAAATTAAGCTGGGCTTATATCAATTTTCTGTTGTTTGGAAGTACATTTACCTCACCTTTAATGTCATGCTTTATTTTTGAGATTATATTTCTGAAAAGATTTAGAGAGAGAACTACTGATGTTGTTTTTCCTTCTATTTTAGATGAGCAAGTTGTTATGGGCAACAAACTTCTTGTATATATTAGGTAAGAGATTTTTATTTATCTGTGTCTATGTTCCTTTTATATTGTTCCCTTCATTTTAAGAGGTACTATTGTCTCTCTCTCGATATACAGATATAGTATATAGCTACCCATCATACATCTATTATATATCTATATCTATAGAATAAGAGCTCTTGTGTTTGACAGTGTCTGAAGGTATTTTTCATTATTCCAACTAGGGCCGAGAAAGGGGTGCTACTCTGACCTAAGGGGCCACGGGGAAGTGTACTGCTAAACATTCCACGATGCACAGGGTAACCCCCACAGTGAAGACTTATGTGACCCAAACTATTAATCAGGTTGTCATTGAGAAACCCTGATCTAGAATATTTTATTTTGCTACCAGAAATCTGGGGAATATGTGTTATCTGTTTTTTACACATAAGAACAAGAAGTTTATTGACATCATGAAGCTCGTGACAGACATAAAACTGGAATGTTTGTTTCCTGACTCCTGAGGGAGAGTTCACTCTCGTAGGCTGTACAGCTCAGGATTGATGCTGGTAGAAGTTTTCATAAGGAGGCATCAGGAAAGAAGGACAGCAGAACCTGTTAGAGCATCGTTTTAGCTCAGCCTCATTTTAGCTCTTCTCCCACATCAGAGTTAGCCGCAGCACCTATTTCATACCTGTCACTCTGATTCTTTAGTGAGGAAGAACATGGCGCTGTTACCTAGTGCTCTATCATCTTTAAACTTGTACCAGTGCACTAGTATCCAGTGGCCCTAATCAAAGATTAAGAATTATGACTGGTTCAAAATGCTAAAATCCATCCCCATCCCGCAAAAAAAAAAAAAAAGGAAAAAGGCAGACATATTCGGAAGACATTTGTAATAATTCCATCCACAGGGCAAGTCATTAACCATATAGAAGGTCTGACTCTAAGGTAAAACTCGAGAGTAGACTTCTCAGATTGTACCTGTCCTTGAAGGATCATCCTACTACAGATATTTTCTAGATATTTGTTAGCTAAGCACATTCCCCGTCTTTAACCCATTGTTAAAGCCACTAGTTTTAAAAGCCTCTGGAAACAGCAGGCTCCTAGCAGATAAATCATTGTTGGACAGTGCTGTCAGGTTCTTCAGATGCCAAGTGGGAGGCCTTTGGGTGGAGTCCTATTTTCTTTCTGCACCTCTAGTACAGATGGGCAGAAGTGGAAGCTGTTAACTCAGTCCCAGGATGGGTTATTTAATCACCATTACCATGTCCCATTTTCTGAAGGAGCATCGTCTTTTTAAAAAGTTTCTTAATTGATACATAAAAACTTATAAATCGGTTACCATTTGATGGTTTGATGATGGTTTTGATGGTCTTGTATAATATTTAAATCAGGGTAAGTCTAAAATATTTTTCTTTAGGGGAAAACATTCAAAAGGCTTTCTTCTTAGCTGTTGGAAATAAACAGTATGTTTTTGTTATCTCTAATCACATCCCTACATAGTAGCACTGATGTGGGTTTATAAACTTGACCTCACTGCCAAAAGTTGAGTCTCTCAAAATTGCACTTGGATCTCAGGTTTGAAAAGCAGTTTGTTAGTCAACAGAAAGTGAGTTGTTTACAAGCCTCCAGATCTTAACCTGCGTTCGTACTCTTTTCTTCTTCTAGCTGTTGTCTGGCAGGCCGTGCCTATCCCCTGGGTGACATCCCTGAAGATCTTGTCCCCTTGGTTAAAAACCAGGTCGGTACTATTTCCATAGCCTGTTTGACAAGGCACCCCTTGTTAAGAAGCACTTAGGCCAAACTGCCGGTGAGGAGCGCCTTGGCGTGGGAGCCACGGCCTGCCTGTGTAGCTGAGTGCCTGCGGACCAGGATTAACATCAGCAGTTTTAGTGGAGATGGAAGTTAGAAGAGAACTTAAAACACAGTGTCAATTTAAACTGAATTCAGTCTGCTTTTTTTTTTTTTTTGAGACAGGGTCTCACTTTGTAGTTCGGGCTAGCTCTGAGCTCACTATGGAGCCCAGGCAAGCCTGGAACTCAGCAATCCTCCTGTCTCTGCCTCCCAAGTGCTGGGATTACAGGCGTGAGCCACCACGCCTGGCACTGTGGTATGTGGTGCTGATTGCTGGTTGATTGCTGGTGGGCGTGAGTCTCCACGCCCAGCATTGTATGTGGTTACCCGGGATGGAACTCAGGACCTTGCGCTTGTGAGGCAGGCGCTGGAACCACTGAGCTAACCCTCCGGCCCAGTCTGCTTTTATTTTATCCAAAGGAAACCATTGCTTCTGGAGGATGATTGCTAAGATGAAAAAATAGTTAACGGTTACTTTTCACTTACAGGTGTTTGAATTTCTGATTCGCCTACATTCCGCGGAAGCATCCCCAGAGGAAGAAATCTATCCTTACGTTCGGACTTTGCTACATTTTGACACAAGAGAATTTCTAAATGTGTTGGCCTTGGTAAGACACAGTAGGATTTCAAGGTGTTTTCAAAGGAGCCAGGGTGTCTTTTTTGTTGTTGTTGTTGAGACAGGGTCTTGCTTTGTAGTGCAGCCTGGCCCTGAGCTCACTATGGAGCCCAGGCAAGCCTGGAACTCAGCAATCCTCCTGTCTCTGCCTCCCAAGTGCTGGGATTACAAGCGTGAGCCACCACGCCTGGCACTGTGGTATGTGGTATTGATTGCTGGTGGGTGTGAGTCTCCACACCCAGCATTGTATGTAGTTACCGGGGATCAAACTTAGGACCTTGCGCTTGCGAGGCAGGTGCCGGAACCACTGAGCTAAACCTCTGGTCTGGTATCATTTTGTTTTTAATAGAAAGAAAAATAACCTGCAACCTTTATGCCCTAGCAGTAAGTAAAGTTTTCAAATGTTTGATTTTATTGTACCACTTGTATTTTCTCTCTAGTTCTTTTTTTTTTTTTTTTTTTGAGACAGGGTCTCGCTTTGTAGTTCAGGCTGGCTCTGAGCTCACTATGTAGCCCAGGCAAGCCTCAAACTCAGCAATCCTCCTGTCTCTGCCTCCTGAGTGCTGGGATTACAGGCGTGACCCACACATCTGGCACTGTGGTATGTGGTATTGATTGCTGGTGGGTATGAGTCTCCACACCCAGCATTGTATGTGGTTACCGGGGATCGAACTCAGGACCTTGCGCTTGCGAGGCAGGCGCCAGAACCACTGAGCTAACCCTCCGGCCCTTTCTCTGGTTCTTTATAGCCCTTCTTCCCTTCTCTGTTTCTGTCTCTCTGTCTCTAAAGTGCATTCATAAAAAGTTAAAAACAGCAGGATTAGCTGGTTCTGTTATTTGGCAAACTGTACAAATGAAAGATCTGAGGCAATGTGGTATGATGGTGGAAATAACTGGAATTGAAATGGAACAGGGAAATTTCCTGCTGAAAAAACACTTTATACATGTTTAATTAGGGATGAATTTGGATGAGCCAGGTTTTCTCTGAAAATGTCCCTAGGGGGGAAATTGTATAAAACATGATGAATCCTCCCAATTAAATAGTATTGTAGCTATTTTTTAAAAAATGCTTTTGGTATGATGGAAAGTGCTTATAGTATGCAGTAAAAGCATCAGGCACAAAACTACATAAAACACACATTTGCACATAGTATTTGGAGGGAAAAAAGCCATGTGGAATTACACTTAAATGGAAATAATGTTTGCCTCAGTGGGATAGGGCTATCACTACTTTTATAAGTAGAATACTACAATACATTATTTTTCAAAAGGTGTGTCTTCATCAGAATGTTGTTATTGAATTGATTTCACGTGAAAATGTAAGTTTAGAAGCAGTAACTAATTGTATAGGGAGAAGGGAAGAGAAACGCAGAAATAGAAGTCAGGTTGGTAGATCTTAGATATCTAGGAGATTACCCCCCATAAGGGTACTGCTGAATGTCACTTAGCAAAAAAGAAACAGGCAATATTGGGGCA
Organism: Thryonomys swinderianus; assembly: GCA_004025085.1. NCBI lineage: Eukaryota > Metazoa > Chordata > Mammalia > Rodentia > Thryonomyidae > Thryonomys > Thryonomys swinderianus. The sequence continues at coordinate 49,419 of PVIC010003761.1, read as the reverse complement.
GATTTTCAAAGACTGGTACATAAGACAAAATTTTACCTAATTTTTGAAGGGCTGTGGTAGCTCTGAAATATGTGAGAGATTAGGCTGATATTTGAATTATGACTTTGGAATTTACAGTAAGGCGCCAAAACAATAACTGTTTCATTTGGTTGGCAAATACTCGAATGCTTAGAACATCCCTGACACTGGGGGATGCTGTACTGAGTGAGGAGTACAAGCCTGGCTGACAGGAGGAAGTGGATCTGGACATAACAGAACAGTGTGACACACGCCGGAGCCTTAGCAGGCGGCCAGATGCTGTTGGAACACTTAGGAAGGAGCACTTGAAAGAGGCTGGGAAGGTTTCTGTGTGAAATGATGTCCACACAGAGTCTCAAAGGTGCTAGAAAGTAGGTAACAACAGGGAAAGGTATCCCAGGCAAAAGATCAGAACATATAAGAAGGTCTGGAAACAAGATGGAGCAATGAGTATTTAAACAATTTTTAAAAATTAGAAGTTTTGTGCTGGGCATGGTGGTTCATGCCTGTAATCCCAGCACTCAGAAGGCAGAGACAGGAGAATTACTGAGTTCAAGGCTAGCCTGGTCTACATAATGAGTTTAGCGCCAGCCTGAACTACAAAGTGAGACCCTGTCTCAAAAAAAAAATTAAAAGTCGCGTTTCTTTCAATATATGCTCAGAGAGAGTCATAGGCATATAAGAAATGAGTCTTGAATTTGTAGTAAGAACTTTGAACTTTATACTGTGAGCCATTGAAGTCCTTTAGGGAAAAGAATATCATGATTTTTACTTTAAAAAGCTATCCTGTGATTTTCACATTGAATAGTTATAACCAAATAGTGTAGACTGAGTGACTTAGAAACAACAGAAATTTGTTCTCTGGGGGCAGGAAAGTCCAAGACCCCTCAGGGCAGATTGTCTGTTGAGGGCCCCTCCCTGGCACTTGGATTGTGCCTTCTCACTGTGCCCTCACTTGGTGGGAGCAGCATGGCCAGGATCCCTGCCATCCGTGGCACCTTTTGGTCTCCAGTTCCATTCATGATTTGCACTCATGATCTAATCGCTTCCCAAAGGTCCCACCTCTTAATGCTCTCACACTGGTTCTTAGGTTTTTGGCATGAATTCAGAACAACAGACAAAAACATTTATATTATAACACATGGAAAGTGTATTGAAATGTGGTAAGACTGGAGGTAAGGAGATACGCTAGCAAATATTTTAGTAATTTAAATAGATAATACTGGCTTGAGTTAGGACAGTAAGGGTGGGAATACCAAGATGTTAAAGGATTTACTTGAATATGGCCCAGCAACTCCATATTTATATATATGCAAATGCAAATATGTTCATATAAGAAATTCAGTGCAGTTGAGGGGAGTATTTCATATCCTCTCTCTTTCTCTGTCCTCTCTCTCTCTCTCTCTCTCTCTTTACTTTTCTTGTTTTGACATCTTGTTTGACTTCCTTTTGTCTATACCACTCACTAAGCCTCTGAGGAATGTTTACTTGCTTTAAGGTTTCTCCTTTTATTACAAAAGCCCTATTCCACCTTTACCTGTGATCCATACTTTCCAGGGTCCAGGTATTCTTGGGACCTACTGATAGCCAGTGCTCTGATCCACCAGGTCTCAGGCCAGACCTGAGTATTTCCTTACCCAGATGGTATTACAAGTGTTCTACCACTAGAACCTGTCATAACCTGCTTTCTTCTACGCAGTCCTATCCCAACTTCTCATTAGTGTTGTGTGCTTCAGAACCAATCCTGTTAATGTCGAATGTTTATTGTTCCATTTACATGTAGGTTGAAGTTTGTGGTATTTGTCATTCTTTTAGGTTTTCTGTTTTCCTGGATTGTTTAGTTTTTTTATTTTTGAGTATTCTTTTAGGGATGTGTAAAGTGATTAGGACAGAGTCCATAAACTATAGCCTGTGGACCAAACCAAGCTTCTAAAATTAAGCCATGACATAATGCGAGCTAAGAACTTTTTTTTTTGCTTTTTGGAGACAGGGTCTCGCTTTGTAGTTCAGGCTGGCCCTGAGCTCACTATGGTGCCCAGGCAAGCCGCCGCGAACTCAGCAATCCTCCTGTCCCTGCCTCCCGAGTGCTGGGATTACAGGAGTGAGCCACCACGTCTGGCATTGTGCTATGCGGTGTTGATTGTTGGTGGGCGTGTCTCCATGCCCAGCATTATATGTGGTTACCGGAGATCGAACTCAGGTCCTTTGTGCTTGTGAGGCAGGCGCTGGAACCACTGAGCTAACCCTCTGGCCCAAGAACTTTTTTTTTGAGACAGGGTCTCACTTTGTAGTTCAGGCTGGCCCTGAGCTCACTGTGTAGCCCAGGCAAGCCTCAAATTCAGCAATCCTGCCTCTACCTCCCAAGTGCTGGGATTATAGGCGTGAGCCAACATGCCTGACATTGTGGGTGTGGTACTGACTGCTGGCGGGTTTGAGTCACCATGCCTAGTATAGTTATATGTGTTTACTGGGGATCAAACCAGGGACCTTGCACTTGCCAGACAGGCACGAAAACCACTGATCTAAATCTCCAGCCCTAAGAATGTTTTTTAAGGGTTGTGAAAATGAAGAAAAAGAATATGTAAGAGAATAAATGTAAAAGAATATGTAAGAGAGAGCAGTAACCCTGAAAACCTGAAATGTTTACTAACTGGTCCTTTATAAAGAATGTTTGCTATCCCCTAGAGTAGGATTGAACTTACTGTCATTACCCATCCAGGAGCCCTGTACTTTTGAAGGAACTACAGAAGTTTTTATATTCAAATGACTCTGAATTTGAGTTTTGAGTTCACTTCTGTACTTCACAAACTGTAATTCTTTATTAGGATATCATCACATATTATTTTTGTAACAAACATTGAATATTTAGAAGCAGCTTTGTGAAATGATAATGTTCTAGGAATGATGTGCCATTTGGTGACAGTTGTTAATTACCACTAAAATGTCATTATATGTATCATAACATTCATACTAGTATGTCATCACTTAATTATATTTATAGGAACAAACTTTCAGTCTCTGTTTCAAATAGTCAGGGGACTACATGCTGCTGAAAGGAAAATGGCTAAGAAAATTCTTTCTTACTTGCTGTCATTTTCAATGCATTGGTTAATTCTCCATGGATTTGGATTGTGGTTGAATACCACTTATATGAGCAGATAAGTCCCCATGATATCTTCAGAGTGACATCTTGCCTGGCGTGGGGGTGGAGAGGAGTGTGTTCTCATAAATCAGAAGATCGAACTGAGAAATTTTTTTGTCTATCTTCCTGTCTTCAAGCAAGGTCATATTTAACCCACAGAAATATAAAAATATCTCCTGGTTAAGTCTTCCAATTCTTACAATCTCCTTGGCAACTCCTTTCAGCTTTTCTCAACTAGCTGGCAGCAAATCAAGCTAGTTGTGGAAAAAAGTTTAAAATATTTTATTTTTCTTTATAAATAACTAAATAATTCAGTGGTTTTTTGTTAAGTACCTCTCGGGTGCCAGACAGGAAGAAAAAAAAGAAAAGGAAAGACACGCTTTAAGAACAAAGGTATTTGGGGCTGGAGATTTAGCTCAGTGGTTCCGGTGTCTGCCTCGCAAATGCAAGGTCCTGAGTTCGATCCCGGGTAATCACATACAATGCTGGGTGTGGTGACTCACACCCACCAGCAATCAATACCACATACCACAGTGTCGGGCATGGTGGCTCACACCTATAATCCCAACCCTCGGGAGGCAGAGGCAGGAGGATTGCTGAGTTCCAGGCTTGCCTGGGCTACATAGTAAGTTCAGGGTCAGCCTGAACTACAAAGTGAGACCCTGTCTCAAAAAAACAAAAAAACCCCACAAAAACATGTTCTTTTCAACTTGTTGATAAAAGATTCCATTTCAGTTCCTTCATATATGAATCCCATGGGCACTAGGTATTTGAGTGGCATGCCATTATCATATTCTGCCAGGCAGAATCCAGTGCTGCCATTTACTTTGATGCATATTATATTCAAAACACTTGTGGGTCTACTTGAACAGGAGTATGAAATAAAAAGACTGCTATACTTGGCACTGTTTTGAGAGTAAGGTACCTAATCCTTACAAACAGGCTTTTTAACATTTGCACAGTTCCATCTTAATTTTTTAAATGCCCATCGTTCAATCTCATCTTTTCTAAATTGTCATATAAATTATGTGAATTATTTTTGTGACAATTAATGAACATTTCATTTACTGCCAAGTAGCAGACTGAATTGCAACTATATGGCGTTTTTTAAATCCTTCTATCCTTAGACTTTTGCTCCCAAAATTGCCTCTTGCCATTAGCATTCTTTCCCTTTTCTTTGCTTGCAGCATTTGCCTTGGTATTGTACTTCTTTCTCATGTGCTTCTTGCTTGTGTGGTAACAACTATGTTTATATACTTCACATTGGCTTTCAGTTAATAGCTTAGAATACCATGAAATATTAAATGCTGTAGCTTTCTGACTCCCTAAAAGTTATCATTAAAAATATATAAAGAAAAATATATTGACTGTAGGAAAATAAAGTATATTAAATACATATTAATAAATTTAAAATATATAAGGAAAAATGATGAGAATAGTTATCTTATTTGGGGATTTAGTTAGATTTTGTCCACAAGAATTTAATAACTTTGTTCCTTTTAAAATTTATAAATTAAAAATTTTTCCTTTTCAGACTTTTGAAGATTTTAAAAATGATAAGCAAGCTGTGGAATATCAACAGCGAATTGTGGATATTTTGTTGAAAGTAAGAAAAGATTATATGTCTTTATACTGATTATATTAAGATAAATTGTTTCATAGCAGGTTTTTAAATAATATTGTTTAGCAAAACAATTTGTTGCAGTTATATCTGATGAAATTGGATGCATTTAGGGTGGTATGGGCATAAACCGTTGGAATCATATCTTAAAATTTTATTACAGTATCATGGCCCTTAGGAGCTGGATGAAATGCTAATCATTCATTGACAAAAAATTTAATATAGCTCAGCTTTAGATTGGATGCTGGAGTTCTGGGCATTACTTAAATGCATATTGTGATATTTCTATTTGAGTGGGATTATGTGTAATAATAGACAAGATTGCTTTGAGAAAGTAACTAATGTGAAAAAATCATCTGTCTCTCCCTGTCATCACTCCGTTGCTATGGTAGTGCCATGTTTTACTGTGGCACTGTGCTGATGGGTGACACTAAGCTTAATTTGAAGTATACAGAAATGATCGTCCTTATCTGAATCTCACTAGGTTCAGTAGCACTATTTTGAGGTTTATGCTGTTGCTAATGAATGAGTGCAGAGACAGGTTCTTGCCCTTTCCAGCAGTATGACTTTGAGTAGGCTACCTTCTCCTCTTTTAGTTGAAAGTTTGTTCTGTTTGTCTGGCTGTGAGATGGATGTTTCTTTCTTTTCATGACTTCTAGATTATTTTGAACAAGTGATCAAAATTAAAATGAGTTCTAGCTTGCTTATGACACCATTATGTTACATTTGTACATAATAGTTCTTTATGATTTCCAATGCATATGATGGTATGTACATTTATCTCATTTGAGCTGTTTATTAACCTCATAACACAGGCAGTGATGCGTGTGAAAAGGGGATTGCTGAATTCTTAGGGAACGCCTGTTTGACCTGGGTGGTTAATATGCAGAATTTTTACTTCCATTACCAAAATACCTTGTTAAATGGCTTCCCTACTCCTAGTCCTGTTTTTTCTCTATTAATACTGTCCTGTGACCTCCTAGTAGGTAAGTTGGGATTAAGTTCTGCTGTGAGGAAAAGCTCAACATGACAGTAACTGTGATAGAAATTTATTTTTTCTCACACAAGCCTGGAATTAGGCAGGAGTGGCTTTATAAACTCAGCAAAGACAGATTTCCTTCTGTCCTCCTTGGTACGTGATTTCTATCTTTTGATCCATGAGTGCTGCTCAGGCACCAGCCATCCCTTTGCATTCTGATGACGCAGAATGCAGAAAGTGATGCAGAAGGAAATGTTTCTTCTCTTTGAGGCAACTTTATAGGAGTTATGTGTTACAGTTCTACTTAATCATATGGTCCAGAACTTTGATAGACAGCCCTTAGCTGCTGAAAGAGGCTGAGAAATGTAGTCTCTATTCTGGATGACCATACCATATTTAAAAATTAGGAGTTCTGTTTCTAAGACAGAAGATAGATGCTGATACACATATTAGTCCACTTTCTGTTAACATAAGAAAATAATTGAGGCTGTACACCTTAACAGAGAAGAGGCCAAGTTTTCGAGGCTGAAAGCTGAAGATTGGGCCACACTGTGTATTTGGCTTGTGGTGAGGGCCTTGCCAATTGTATCATGGCAGTGATGGCATCACTGTGGAAGTGGACATGACCAGGTGAGATCACAGGGCAAGCCAGGAAGCCAGAGAGACTTGGCTCAGGCTTCCCAGGGAACTAACTTGAGGCCAACATCAATGCCTTCTGAGGGCGATATCGGTGATCTAACTTCCTCGACTCAAGCCCACCTCTGAGCAGAGGAGGAAGGAGGGAACCAGGGACTTGTCAGTGGAGGTGCCCTCCTCACTCACAGGTTTCTGTTAAACTTCAGAGTAGCTCTCTTCTCTAACTGATGGACTGATTTTAGTAGGGTTATTTAAAATTAATTTTAGTAAGATTCCTTAAAAATTCTAAAGGCAAACATGATTAACGTTTTGCTGAAATATTACTTTCTCTAACAGTTCAGTTCTCATCCACATTGTATTAGAATCATGTTAGAAATCACTAAATAGCTTTCCTTTCAGCATATGCAAGTAGATGCACTTCTTTAAATGATATTAAACTCCATGTTTGTAAATCAATGAAAGAATCTTTACATGAGTGTTCAATACTGAGCCCCCCTACCTCCTAATTTAGTATTTTTTGTGTCAAACCAGATGGCATAATAAATAAATGATCTCTCTTGCTCACCAGGTTATGGTGGAGAATTCAGATTTTACTCCCTCACAAGTAGGGTGTCTCTTTACTTTCCTTGCTCGGCAGCTTGCAAAGCCTGACAATACTTTGTTTGTGAACAGAACACTCTTTGATCAGGTAAGTATCTTCCACTGTGAAAATCAGTTATTTTCCCTCTGTTTGCTGCTGATAATAAAATGTTCACTGGATTACAGTTTCCTATTTCTTAATACGACAAACTATTGGGTAAATGTCATGTCTAGGAGAAGCCTGTCGAGGTTTTGGATCCAAATTAAGGTATGTGATCACTCACACACCTGCATATTTTAATGATATGTTCTGGTTAGCACGACTTTGTCTAACCGACCAGTATCATGGAGTGATGGTAGAGAATAGCTTATAGACATTCTATTGTCCCTGTTCTTCTGTCGCTCTAAATTGCCTCCACAGCTATCTAATTGCTCCATAGCTATCTCCTAATCTCACTTAAATATCCCCTGTGTATCAATAGAGGACAAAGAAAACCCATGCTGTTTGGAGAAAGTAGGTAATAAGTAGCATTTGCAGAGTGCTTCACAGTGCCAGGGACTGGTCCAAAGCTCATCCAAACTGCTTCTAACAGCTCTGAAATTCGTACAGTTATCCTTATTTTAAAAATTATTTCTAGGAGGTTAAATAACCCCAAACCACAAGTAGTAAGTGTTATTGTAGAATGTTACTACTATGTGTTAGTACGGTTAGGATTCAGGTACAAGTGGCCTGACCACAAAGTCTGTGTTTTGTTCTGTCTGTGCATGAAGAAATTTAAAGTTGAGGAATACAGATGTCACTGCCTTCTAGTTATGTTTCTAAACTGTAAAGAAATATGTGTATAAGGCACATATTAAGTTGTTAGTGTGCTTGAGCCCAGTGTTTCAGGTTCTAGGCCAGTCAGTTGAGAAGAACATTCACCTGGGGTATCTGTTAGATGAGTGTGAATGAACTAATGGCGTTAAAAAGATGGTTACTGCATGTGAGTTGATGCACCATAAAGGTTACTTTTTCTTTGGCCAGGTGCTTGAATTCTTATGTAGCCCTGATGATGACTCTCGACACTCTGAAAGACAGCAGGTATGAGTAACTAGAACTCTTTTTGCTAAAGATTAGGAAAGAGGTCAGAGTACATCTAAAAGAAGTTTTCTTAGGGACCTAGAGCTTATTAAATGTAAAGGGGACATGACTTGTGCTGAACCCTAAGGAGTGCTGGCCTCAAATTCACTGCGATCCTCCTGAAGTCTGGAATTACAAACATGTGCTAACTAGTTGACTCAGTCCTCATATATTGTTCTGTGCATCCTCTTTGAGACTGTCTAGTTTTTGTTCCCTCTTCATTTTAGAAATAGAAACTTGATTAAGTTATTCAAAGTCACAAATATGATCAGAACTCATTTCCTTTGCTTCTAATCCAACATTCTTTCCCTTGTACCAGTTATTATATATCAAATTTTGTGCAGTATTTTTCAGTATTTTCCAGTGACATGCTGGTAAGCGTTTAGCAGGCGACTCCCCAAGAATAGTTCTGATATGAATGTGAGTTGATTTTTTCATCTGTGTAAATGAGAGAGATGAAAATGAGAAAGATGAAAGTACAAAGAAAACACATCAGAACTTTACTTATCAATCAATGAAATAATTTCTTTGCTGAATCGGATAATAACTTTCAAATACTGGAAAAATAATTCCTCAATTTTTTGAGCTCTTCAGTATAATGCCCAGTAGGAACACACACTTTGAAGTTAAATTGTATTGTTAATATTCTACCCCATCACTTGCTTAACCAGGGATTGATAAACTTTCTCTATATAGAAGAGAAAGAATATTTTAGGTCTCTGTCATTTTCTTTTTAAAAAAACAATCCTTTTAAAATGTGACATTTTTATAGCATTTTGCTTATATATGTGCTTGGCAATTTATGTGTTGTAAGTAACTACACTATTGCTGGCTTACTCTACCAATCTGTCATTTGAGAAGATGAACAGTAATACATCTATATGTATTTCCACCGTTCATTGGAAATAATAAACTCAATAGCATTATAGTGGTAAAATGTAATACAAGAGTTAGGAAGTGGTAAATTTTGAGTATTAATTACCTTTGTTTTTTAATTCATTGTTAATTTTAATTCCTTTTTTAACTCAATTTTTAATAATCATCTCCTTTAAAAACTGACTGCAAACTTCATGAATATTTAACAATCGGCTCTAGTGGGTTGGTTAATTTGGGTCAGTGGAATTTCTGTTATTTTTTCCAAGCTGACAAATTTAGTTCACTTCATATTTATATATATTTATATAAATACATTATAGTGCTCAAAACCTTAACTTTATGTTCTGATAAACACTTTGAATCAATTTTATTTAACTTGAAAATAATAAAATTTACTATATTAGAAGAATAGTCTGTTAAATGATTTCTTAGGCTTTTGAGAAGAGTCCTGTTGCACTGGACTTTGAACTTAAAGCTTTCTCATACTGCTCTCAGTGTGTATCTGCTTCTATTGTGTCTTTTGGGGATTATTTACAAATTGATGCATCTAGTACAACATCCTGGTCACATTTTTTAATGCAGCTACTTAGTCTGATAAAAATTAATTACACGAACCCCAATAATTTTGTTTTTAGTTATAAGATATCCATAACATAAAATGTACCATTTTAAGTGTGCAGTCCAGTGGCATTAGATATGTTCATACTGTGGTATAGTCATCACCATCCATCTCCAGAACTTTTCACCTTCTCTAGCTGAACCATCCTGTGCTCTAAACCCTAAGTCCCTGTCCCCTTCACTCCCAGCCCGCGTCAGCCATTGTTCAACTTTCTGGCTGTCAGTGTTTACTCTCTCTAGGTACCTCCTATAAGTGCAGTCATTTGGTTTGTCTTTTTTTTTTTTTTTTTTTTTTTTTTGAGACAGGGTCTCGCCTTGTAGTCCAGGCTGGCCCTGAGCTCACTATGTAGCCCAGGCAAGCCTCAAACTCAGCGATCCTCCTGCCTCTGCCTCCCAAGTGCTGGGATTACAGGCATGAGCCACCACGCCCAGCACTATGGTATGTGGTAGTGATGGCTGGTGGGCGTGAGTCACCACACCCAGCATTGTATGTGGTTACGGGGATGAAACTCGGCTTTGCGCTTGCGAGGCAGGCGCTGGAAACCACTGAGCTAAACCTCTGGCCCTGGTTTGTCTTTTTGTGTTCTTAAGGTTCATCTATGTTGTAGCATGTATTACAATTTTCCCCTGTTTTAAAGACTGAATAATACTCCCTTGTATACATGTATTTTGTTTAGCCATTCATATGATGGTAGACATTTGTTTCTACCTTTTGGATGTTTTGAGTAATGCTGCTAGGAGAAAATACAATGTTTAATTTTTTAAAATTAGTACATAAACATGGATCTACCTATAGACAGTGGATTTTAAAGAGCTATAAGACATAAAAGAGTGTAACCAGAATTCATTTGTTGAACAGATATATGCAGACATTTTTTAGTCTAGTTTTGGTGGGTCCATTCAATATTCTAATAGGGCTTTATTTGCAAATACTGCGCAAACACTTCTGTGTTCAAAAAGCATACAGTATAGTCAGTAATGTAATGGCAGTCTGACCCATTGCATATGTGAACAGAAGCCAAAATGTCATCAAGTGAGAATATTAAAAAAAAAAAGTAATAATGCACAAGGCAGAATGGACCTTTATACAGCTGGTAAATAAAAATAAATTCCAAAGTGTTCTTACTCATTTATTTTAATGTTCAGGTCCTTCTAGAATTGCTGCAGGCTGGTGGCATAGTTCAGTTTGAAGAAAGTGGACTCATTCGTATGGCAGAAAAAGCTGAATTGTAAGTTGATTTGAAGTCATGTATTAGTTTCACATAGAACTGTTAAATTATATTTCTCTAACTTGAAGCCCAATAGATTAAAGCATTGCCGTTTTTTAGTTAAGAAAAGTTATATAAATAAAAACAAGAAAAGCCTGTGTTTTTCCATCAGTTGATTTCTAGAAATAAGTAAAATTTTCAGAAATTTATGGGAAATTTGAAATGTTTGTACATTTGTTTTAATATGAAAGTCCTATGATGTTTTAGTTTGGAAGGGTAATGTTTCTGTGGTATTTTGCAGGTTTTTGAGTTATGTGGAATAGAGGTGATGCAGAATGGGACATACAAATAAGATCCTCACGTTAACATTGCTGTTGGTTGAATGCCTTGGTATACTTAATTCTGACAGAAAAACTGTATATGCAGATAATGAACTGATACCTTACCTAGTGACTTATTTTATGTGATGCATCATTTTTTAACATTTTTGCACCCAGCATTGAAAATTTTGTATGAACATAGTATTCAGCAGCATCTTAAACCTACAGTGAGGGGAATGGCACATACTGATTTTCTTAAATATTTAACACAAGCTGAATGTTCCTTATCTGAGAAAATTGGAAACAGAAATTTTCAGATTTTGGCGATTTTTAGAGTTGGAAATATTGACACATACCTTACTGATCATCCCTAATCTGAAAATCTAAAATCTAAAATGCTCTGATATCCAGAAAGTCTTGAGCATTGATATTAAGGATAATTAACCTGTACAATATTATTTAATGCTAGAAATAATTTTATTCATTTTTCTTAAATATTAACCTTCACGACTGAGCAAACTTCTTAAACAGTAAGCTAAAAACTGTATGCCTGTTTGGAACAGTGGTGTTTTCCTTTTACATTCTAGTTATCAAATTTGTGAGTTTATGTATGAACGAGAGCACCAATATGACAAAATTATTGATTGCTACTTGCGTGATCCACTGAGAGAGGTAAGTCACGAACTGCTTTACTCTTTTTTCTTAGTCAGTTCCCTTCCCTTATTAGGTAAAAATAGCTATTCAGTAGAAATATTTAGTCACGTGTTTGCTGACCCAAAGTTTTCTCCCTTTAGTCACCAGGTTTTTATTTAGTTCCTGTAAAAAAGCCAAGTCTATGTTGATATTTAAAACAGAAGTAGTTCTTGCAGTGTTAGAATTTAAGTTTAGTTTAGGTAGAGACTGATAGTAAACAAAACTAAATATTTAATTATAGATTGTGGTAAGTGCTGGGGAAGAGAAACTGGGTGTAAATTTGGAGGACAGTGGGGGACTAGCTTATGCAGAGGAGCTAGAGAAGGAATCTCAGAGAAAGTGATATAGAAAGTGAGTTTTGGGATTTGAGAAGCAAGTGAAGCAGTGAGCCAAAGGAAAAGTGTTTCCAGATTGGGAAAAGTATATGCAAAGGTCCTGAGCTGTGTGTGTGTGGGTGGGGGAGGGGTCAACATGTTCAAGGACCTGATATAGAGATTGTATAAATAAAGTGCGAATCAGTGCAGATATAGTGTTCTAGACAAGGGAGAGAGTATTTGAGATGAAGTTGGGAATGTGGGAAGTGACCAGCAAAAGCAAAACCATGATATTACTCTATTAGGTCACTGAAGGTTAATAAATTGAGATAAAAATTAATTAGAATAGACTTGTATCTATGAAGACTCTACTCTTTCTCTTCAGTGTCTGTCCTCTCTTAGTTAACTGCCTCTACATGGTTTTCCATCTTCAAATAGTAGATCTTTACCAAGACTGGTACAGATAATCGATAATGACTAGATGTTGCTTGAGTGAAAGACTGAGTCAGTCACCCTGTCCTGTGCTCCTCAGGAAGAAGTCTTTAATTACATTCACAACATCTTATCCATTCCTGGCCACAGTGCCGAGGAGAAGCAGTCTGTGTGGCACAAAGCAATGGATCATATTGAGGTACTGAATCAACAAAACTTTTAAAACTTGCCTGTCTAACAGATTCTCAGAGGATTAAAGCCATTCGTACTTAGAGAGAGCATCTTGGGTGAGCATCTGGTAAGAGACCCGGTACAGGGAGTGAAAGGTGTGTGGCCTGCGGAGACTACTACCCTTTTCTCTGTAGGATGGAGAAGCAGGGTAGACTGTTGAAAATTATCTAAATATTATCTTCCAAACAAGATGAATGGGTCTTGGGGAAAGAACCCAACAGGATCTTCCTCCAATTCTTGGCTTTACCTCTTCTTTCTTTGTTACTGGTTTTGTTTCCTTTTACACTGTCTGCTTCAGATCTCCACAGTTACATTAGGGTTCATTCTTCATTTTAATTCATCAGCATTATGCAGTGGTTTGGGCACATAGACGCTAGACACTCAAAAATGACACTGTGTCTCTCTGCATAATGTGAAATGTGATGAATTAATGAGCAAACAAATTATTCAGCAGAAAACTCATGCTAGAGAAGCAAGAAGTATTTTTGCTACAAAACAGTTATTTCTGCTGACTCTTTTTATCACATCTGCACATTGTTTCACCTCAAACCTTTTAATATCTCTCAAGGCCATGATTACAAGAATACGGGTTTTTTACTGAAGGACTTGTCTCTAGTAATGTAAGCAATCAGAAAAGCACATAGAGAAAAGTGATCAAACTAATTCTTTGACAATGTACAATATTAACTTTTTTTTGAGGTACCTGGGATCGAACTCAGGACCTTGTGCTTGCAAGGCAGGCTCAGTGCCACTGAGCTATATACCAGGCCCTGTACAATGTTAGCTTAGTTGTTCTTAGTACTTTTGGGGTTCTGGACCTTTTCTGAGAATCTGATGAAAGATTTGGACCTGTACCTTTTAATATTGTACATTTTTTAGGCACATGACTTTTATTAGCTTCAGAGATCCAAAGACCTCCAAAACCCATTTTTAGGTTCGATCCGTGGATTTCTACTAAAGAAGTTCTGCTTTGGATGGTTTGCCAGTATGGACAGAATGTATTTCATTGAATTATACATAAAAATGTATAATTTAATTTTTTAAAATTAAAAAGTAAATATTCTAAGCTAAGCTCTAAAAACATATGTCTGCTACCCTAGACTCTTCCCACGGTATCATTTTGTGATCAGTCCCCTGCCTCCTACCTTGCCCTCCCACCAACATTCCTGTCACGCCCCATTTTGTGTTCATTTCCTATCTTTCTATATACTGTTACTACATCTGCAAGTATGTTTTTGTTTGGCCTGGTTTTGAACTTACACCCTGTGTATTTTCTATTTTAATTTTGTTCACTATTTTGTTTGAAAGGTTTGTACCATTTGTTTGTTTGTTTGTTTAAGACAGGGTCTCGCTTTGCAGTTCAGGCTGGCCCTGCGCTCATTATATAGCCCAGGAAAGCCTTGAACTCAGCAGTCCTCCTGCCTCTGCCTCCCAAGTGCTGGGATTACAGGCATGAGCCACCACGCCCGGCACTGTGGTTTGTGGTATTGATTGCTGGTGGGTGTGAGTCACCACGCCCAGCATTGTATGTGGTTGCCGAGATCGAACTCAGGACCTTGCGCTTACGAGATAGGTGCCAGAACCACTGAGCTAAATCTCTGGCCCTGTACCTTTTATTATAGGTAGCTGTTTGTGTGTAATATTCCATTTTATAAATGTATCACAATTTATATTTTAGTGAACTTTTCTCATCACTGAGACATGAAACCTGACACCCACAAATTAAGAAAGGTTTATTTTTGGTTCACAGGCCTTAGAGGTTTCAGTCCATAGTCAGCTGGCTCCAAAGCAGGGCAGTGTGGCAGAAGTGTGTGGCGAGCTCATGGCATGCCAGTTGGGAAACAGAGAGAGATCAAGGGAAGAGAAACATGATGGACCCTTCCAGGGAATGTACCCAGGGACCCACATCCTCCAAGCAGGATTCACCTTTCAACGTCACATTTAGCTGTAACTCATGATGAGTGTCATGTCCTTACGATCCACTCACTTTTCAAAAACCCTACCTATGGGCACGTGAGACTTTAGGGGAACATCAAAACATAAACCATAACAATCTACCCATTCTGCTGTAGATGGACATTTCAGTTGTTTCTGGTTTTGGACTATTAAAAAATAATCTGTGCATGATCTCATATATAGATATGTAATCTATAACATATACCTACATATACGGTACATATACCTTGAGCACAGCCACATGCATCTCACTAGCATAGTGTGTTGTCAGCTTTAGCTGGGAATTTGGTAGAAATGCAGTTTCAGTCTCCAGATCTTCTGAATCAGAAACTGGGGGTGGGGCCCGACAAGGCAATCTAACAAGTCCTCCAAGTGATTATGTTGAATGATGACAGATAATCTCTGCTCTAGGATATATGATTGGTAGGTAACAGGGTTTGCTGTTTTGTGCTTCCCTTGATGCCAGCGTCAGAGAATTCCCATTGCCTCTACATCCTTGCTAGACTTCTTTATTTGTTTGTTTTTTGAGACAAGGTCTTGCTTTGTAGTTTAGGTTGGCCCTGAGCTCACTATATAGCACACGCAAGCCTTGAACTCAGCAATCCGCCTGTCTCTGCCTCCCAAGTGCTGGGATTACAGGTGTGAGCCACTACGCCTGGCATTGTGGTATGTGGTACTGATTACTCGTGGGCGTGGGGCATCATGCTCAGTATTTTATGTGGTTACCACGGATCAATCAGGGACCTTGCGCTTGCTAGGCAGGCACCAGAATCACTGAGCTAAATCTCTAGCCCTAGATTTTAAAATTCTCCCAGTCTTGGATGTATAATGTAAGGGTAACTCAATGTGTTTTAAATTTATATGTCCTTAATGACTAAATACATGGACAGCCTTTTCATGTTTATCAGTCATTTAAATTCTCACTTTTGAGATCTGTTCATTGAAGTCTTTTGTCCATTTTTCTCTTTGAATGTCTTATACCTACTGTATTGTAAAACATTTCTGTATCATGGATGTTAGTTCATTTTTAGAGATGTGTGTGCAGCAAACATCTCCCACTCTGGCTTTTTCCTTCAATATACTTGTTGTTCTTTTTAAGAAAAGATTTTTTTTTTTTTTGAGACAGGGTCTCACTTTGTAGTTCAGGCTGGCTCTGAGCTCACTATGTAGCCTAGGCAAGCTTTGAACTCAGCAATCCTCCTGTCTCTGCCTCCCGAGTGCTGGGATTACAGGCATGAGCCACCACGCCCAGCACTGTGGGATGTGGTATTGATTGCTGGTGGGCGTGAGTCTCCATGCCCAGCATTGTATGTGGTCACCAGGGATCAAACTCAGGACCTTGCGCTTGTGAGGCAAGCGCCTGAATCACTGAGCTAACCCTCCGGCCCAAGAAAAGATTTTTTTTTAATCATCAAAATAATCAGTTTTTCCCCTTTACACTAAAGAAGAATGTCTTCTCTGATTGTGAGATCAAGGCCAATCTTTACTACATCAAAATACAGACAACAAAAGACGACTTTATTATCAGTCATCCAAAACCTTTCTTGCTCTCTTCCCTAAATATTTGGAGTTAAGTCCAGGGCCTCATGAGGGCTAGGAAAGCATTCTACTACTGAGCAAGACCTCTAGCCCTTGATTTTTTACTTAATCTTTAGCATTCCATTAAAAGCAGTTTTTGAATGTGGTATGAAGTAGGGGTCCCATTGAGTTTTTAAATTATATCTGTCCAGTCTTCCCACCCTCAGTTATTTGAGAACTTGCCATTTACCATGTTCTGCAGAAATACATTGCAAGGATCTATATGCTTGGGCTGATCCTTCTCCTTCATTGGCCTATTTACCTATCTTATCTCTGTATCATTTCCATGCTGTTTTAATTATTGTACTGTATGATAAGTTTTAGTATCTTTAAAAGAACCTTGGCTATTGTGAATTTTGTGTCCTTTCTAAATGCATTTTAGAATCAACTTACCAAGTTCCATTAAAAAAGGAAGAAAGGAAGAGAAAGAGAAGAAAAAAGAAACTTTTGTGATTCTGACAGGCCTTAGATTGAATTTGTCACTTTGAAGATAATTAATAATGTTTATAAATTGAGTCTACCAGTCAGTGTCTATATTGTGTAATCTTTTCTTCAATATTTTTCTGTAATGTTTTAAGATTTTATCAATAGAGATTTTTCATCTTTTGTTAGATTTACTGTCATAACTTTTTCTTCCCTCCTGTATTGGGTATTGAACCCATGGCCTTTGCACTAAGATACATTACTATACCTTTAAAAAATATATTTATTTTGAGATAGGGTCTCAATAAGTTGTCTAGGCTGAACTCAAACTTGTGATGTTTCTGCCTCAGCCTCCCAGAGTGCTGAGGCTACAGGTTGGCACACCACACCCAGCTACAGTTAAATTTTTTTTTTAGTGCTACTGTTATTGATGTTTTTTAAAATTTCATTTTCCATATAAGTCATGTTTACTGTAAAGCTTTTTGTGGAAGTTTCCTTTTGTCTTTGGTATACTAAGGATTTTCTCACAAATAGACTTTTAATTTTTTTTACCTTTTATTCTGTTTTGTGTGAAATTTTATTGCTATTAAACCAACCCTGAATTACACAGACAAATGCAATTTGATAGTAACACATTATTTTTAATATATTTTGGGATTTCATTTTTATTTAGGATATTTGCATCAATATTCTTTATTAAGATTGACCTCCAGTTTTTCTTTCATACATTGCCTAAAAGGTTAGGGTGTCAGAATTTTGGTGGCTTTATACAGTGAGCTGAAGAAATTTTCTTTCTTCTCTGTAAGAGGTTAATGTTTGAGCCATATTTTTCCTTAAGTACAGTGGTACCTCAGTGCAAAACTTGACTGGTTCCATGAATTTGGAAAGATGGGCACATTTGTGTTTGTCACTCGATGCAGAGTTTACCAACAAAAGAATTTGCCGAACACTTCTGTTTGCACACCAGATTGTGTGCAAATAAAAGCGTTGTGAACTGAGATACCTACTGTAGTTAGTAGGACTTACCAATGAGGCCATATGGCCATTTGTTTTCCATATGGAATGATTTTGAGTACTCATTTAATTTTTTTCCCTGAGACTGTCTGTGTCTTGCTATGTTGCCTAGCCTGGGCTTGAACTCTTAGGTGTAAGCAACTCTTGCCTGGGCCTCCAGAGTAATTAATACAACCTATATGTTATCAGGTCCAGCCTATTTCATCTTATTTATGTATGTATGTATGTATGTATGTATGTATGTATGTATTGATTGATTGATTGATTGAGACAGGGTCTTGCTTTGTAGTTCAGGCTGGCCCTGAGCTCACTATGGAGCCCAGGCAAGCCTCGAACTCAGCAGTCCTCCTGTCTCTGCCTCCTGAGTGCTGGGATTACAGACGTGAGCCACTATGCCTGGCACTGTGGTATGTGGTATTGATTGCTGGTGGGCATGAGTCACCACACCCAGCATTGTATGTAGTTACCGGGATTGAACTCAGGACCTTGCGCTTGCGAGGCAGGCGCTGGAACCACTGAGCTAAATTTCCAGCCCCAGCCTATTTTATTTTATTTTATTTTGTTTTGTTTTAGTTTTCCGTCCAGTGCTGGAAATCAAAGTTAGGTGCTTGTGGTAAGCAAGCATTCTTTCACTGAGCCACATACCCAGCCTATCAGTTTCTTTAGGGCTGAAAATTGATTCAGGCTTTGTTTCTTTTTAAGTCTCTATTGAATTATACTTTTTTTTTTTGAGACAGAGCCTCGTTTTAGAGTTCAGGTTGGCCCTGAGCTCACTCACAATGTAGCCCAGGCAAGCCTCAAACTCAGCAGTCCTCCTACCTCTGCCTCCAGAGTGCTGGGATTATAGGCGTGAGTCACCATGCCCATCATTGTGGTACGTGGTACTGATTGTTGTTGGGCATGAGTCACCATACACAGTATTGTTGAATGTGGTCAATAGGAATTGAACCAGAGACCTTGTGCTTGCTAGGCAGGCACTGGAACCACTGCCTGCCTGCTCACTAAATTTCCAGCCCTTGAATTATACTTTTTAGAAATTTGCTTATCTTGGCTGTTTTCAAATTCTTGTGTTTAATTAATAATAATTTGGGGCCAGGGATTTAGCTCAGTGGTTCCGGCACCTGCCTTGCAAGTTCAAGGTCCAGAGTTTGATCCCTGGTAACCATATAGCATGATGCAGGGCCTGATGGTGACTCACGCCCACCAGCAATCCACACCACACATCACAA
Source organism: Thryonomys swinderianus (assembly GCA_004025085.1). Lineage (NCBI taxonomy): Eukaryota > Metazoa > Chordata > Mammalia > Rodentia > Thryonomyidae > Thryonomys > Thryonomys swinderianus. The sequence goes on along the minus strand of PVIC010003761.1, from coordinate 30,432 downwards.
TGCCAGGTGCTGTGGCTCACACCTGTCATCCCAGCGCTCGGGAGGCAGAGGCAGGAGGATTGCTGAGTTCAAGGCTTGCCTGGGCTCCATGGTGAGCTCAGGGCCAGCCTGAACTACAAAGTGAGACCCTGTCTCAAAAAAAAAAAGAAAAAATAATAATTTTAATTTGCAAATTAGTAGTACTATATCTTTTTTTTTTGTCCAATAGTTTCCCCTCTCTTTTTTGAGATGTAGTTTATTAGTGTACACCATAATTACATCAGCTAAGTATTATTAATATACAAATAAAACCTAACAGTAACTATTAAATATATCATGAATATGATTATTGCAGTGGCAGTAACTTGTCCAGGTCTCAGTGGATAGCATGCTGTGCTGGCCTGAATTTGTACTTAGCTGGGCACTGTGGCTGTGGTTGAGCAGTGTCCCCCCTGGACATGGCCACCTGGAAGAGCAGAATATAATACAAGGAAGAAGAGAGTCTCAGTAAGGAAAGAGTAACCAGTGGCATCAAGGAATTTCAAAATAGGAAAGATTAGAAGTCTTACATTTGGCAGAAATAGTCTTATTTACAGTGGTTAACTTACAGTGCTGATATTTAATCTCCTTTAAGATTTAACACATTGTCATTTGAGAGATGCAAATTAAAACAACACTGAAATTCCATCTCACAGCAGAAAGAGTGGCTGTGGTTAAGAAATCAACCAATAATACACGCTAGAGGGGCTGTGGGGGAAAAGGAACCCTTCACCAGTGTTGACATGGGTGTAGACTGATGCAACCAGCGTGGAAATCAGTGTGGGGAGTCCTCAGGAAACTAAAACTAGAGGTCCGTTTGACCCAGCTGTGTCCTTGTTATCTTCCCCAAAATAATTAAAAGTATCATACCACAGTGATATACACACACCTGTGTTTATAGCAGCACAGTTTGTAACAGCTAAATCTTGAGATTAGCCCAGATGTCCTTCAGCTGATGAATGGATAAAGAAGATAGGATCTTTTTTAATGTAGTAGACTTCAGCCATACAGAAAGATAAACAAGACATTTATAGATCAGTGGATGCACTTTGAGACTGTAGTCTTAAGTGAAATAAATCAGATACATGCATGTAAACACTGCATTTTTCTCTGTTGTGAGAAACTAAAAGTGCAAATGGGAACCAAAATGTATAATAGATATTGTGAAATAGAAGAAAATGTTCAAATGGGGAGGAGAATTGGGGGTGGGGAAATGGAAAGGAAATAAAAGAAAATGAGATAAGAAGGAAGAAGTGGAAACAAAGCTTTTGTAAATAAGGAAGGGAAGTGGGATTGAAGGAAGGTCATGGGAATGGGAAGAAAAGAATCAAGATACATCATGTACAGGTACCAATTCCCAATAATGAAGGTGATCATTTTGTATCTCTAAAATGTATCAATAAATGTAATTAATAGAAGAAAAAAATTTAACATCTTAAATTACTTTGAAGTTTCTAAATCCACCAGGCACCAGAGGTAAAGTTTTAGAATTCTTAGCCAGATGAATTGCAGCTATACTTTCCCCCATTTCCTTCAGTTATTACTTTAAAGCTCAAGAGTGAAATTCATTGACAGGGAACTCGGGAAGCTTTTGTTCCTTCTGTTCATCCTGTAGATATCATGGCCAGAATCCAGAGTTTATAGTGCTTTCCTTTTCTAAGAATTCAAAATTACCCTCTTTAAAAGTTGAATTCTATTATATGAAGCATTTCCAATTTTTCTCATTTATCATGTACGCTTTAAATGGACGCCCTGTGTCAAGGTCTTCTGAGATAGGTGTGGACACTTGTGACAACACTGAGGCAGGTAATCACTTCTCCTGTCTACGCACATTCTGTTTAAATGCTCCATTTTAAATGGCTTTTCTTTTTCTTTAACTCCAGGAGCTTGTATCCCTGAAGCCTTGTAAAGCTGCAGAGCTTGTTTCTACACACTTTTCTGAACAGATTGAAGCAGTCATTAAAAAACTGCAGGTAAATATTGCAAGCATACATCAGGTAAATACATCCAGTCGGGAGACAATTGTTGACCCTCCTCTAAAAAATTTTTGATTGTAGTAATTTCTTAAAATGATGTTGCCATTTTAGTAGCTTCTGCAGACACAGAGAGAGACTGAGAGAGAGGAGAAAGGGTCTGTTTGAAAGCAGCTGTGTGATGTTCTGTGAATTTCAAAATGAGGGAGATCATCTTTGGGGATAATGAACATTAACATGAGAGGAACATCTTTGTGGCTGTAACACTAGAAATCACAGTCTACAGAAGATCCTCTCTTCCATCCACTTTCTTTTTCTGTGGGAGCCACAACCCTATTTTCTTTCAGGTTCAGAACTTTGTGGTCCTCAAGGTGGGGTTCGTGGTTACTTTCTAGAATTTTTCTTGAAAAATCCTAACTAGAATACAGCTACAAGTGTGCTGCATCCTGAGAAGCTACGTTGGAAATAATATTTAATACACCGCATATTCTTCTTAGCACTTTCATGGAAGTGTTAGTATTGAGTTTGCTCAAGGCCATTATGGGAGCAGAACAGCAGGGACAGCAAGTGTAAGCCAGAGTCCTCAAATAGCATGAACATGGTAGGGAACAATTGTGCAAAATAGAAATCAGGGCAGTGAATGGGAGCCAGGTGAGCCAAGAGGCAAAGATTTGGAATTCATTCAAATGCTTACAGTGTCCCCACTCGGTACCACAGCATGCTAGGCCCTGAGGACACAAATAAGAATTCCACTTCTCCTTGAAGTCTTCCTTTGGAACAGAGCATTTATGTAAGGATAGTACAGTGTTACAAGAGCCGCACTAGAGCTATGTAAAAAGTGCTGTAGAAATGAAAAAGGGGAGTGGTAACCTGTGAGAAAGTCAGACAAGAATTCTCGGGAGGGCTTGACCTGGGTCTGGAATTACTGGTCTCAGTTTTCCCGAGAGTCGGGAAGGGTTTTCTCCGTACATGAAGGGTTTTTTCAGTACATGAAGACTAAGGGGAACAAAGCAACGCTGGCTTCCTGAGAATGTTCAGGTGTGTGTGAAGTCTGATGCTTGTAGTAGGGCAGTGGTGGGAGTGGCTTGGGTTAGGCTAGAGGGATATGTTGGGACAGGTAAAAACGATCCAGATTGAAAGATGGAGCTTGGAACCTGATATTATATGTAATGCTAAGATACACTTCTATGCATGAGAGAATTACTAACACGTTTAACCAAGTGATGATTTTATTAGGTTCCTTTTATAGAAAATGGGCTGTAGTTAGTGGTGTGGAGAATGGGCTGGCAAGGAGAACAAAGGGAGCAGAGAGAGCATTTAGGAGACAGAAGATCTGGGCAAAGGATGTGAGGACCAAGAGAAAGCCAGTGTCACTGGAGAGGCAGATTCCAGATGTTTTTGTGAAGTAAAATTTATAGGACTTGGAAATAGGTTGAATATGATGGAAAACTTTAAAAATTACTCCCAGATACCATGCTTGATTGTCCAGCAGTAGGTCAATTGACTTGGAATAAAGACTTAGTCATTGATTCAATAAATACTTATGCTCTGGGTCCAGAAATACAAAGTGCTGAAGATACAAAAACCTAAGTGTAATCGCTGCCCCTAAGGAAAAAGACAGCTAAGCCAACAAACAATTACGGAATAGTTTGGCAGGAATGAGGATAGATCACCGCCTGGGATACTGAGGAGGTACTCAGAGGACAGCCCGTCCTGTCAGAGTGGGGCTGGGAGGACATCTCTGCTCATTCCACTCCAGCTCCCACAGCCTCACAGCCTTTAAGTCAGCAGTCCTGCTAACCTCACCTGTGGTGCTGGTGCCATGTCTTTGTGTGTTTGATCTAAGACTGTCTGTAGTCGGTAAGGACACTGAGACAGAGAAGCTAGTAAAAAGATATAACGTCGTTCATCAGATAAATATAAAAGCTAAAGTGTCATGGATAAGAAAAAAGTGACTTATTGTGGTCTGTTGTGTCTTCTTTTAAAGAAATTTTATTTTGTTGCAGAGCCTTATTAATTGTGTAAGAATTCCATACATAACTTATAAAATACCTTTATTTTGATGGCAGGCAATGTGTCTCTGACTAATTGTTTCAGAATTGATAAAATAAGCCAGAATTATATTGTAATCAGGAAGAAAGTCAGGTAAAATGAAGTAAGAGGAAAAAGGTAGAAAATCAAAGACTGACAAAAACAAGTAATATGTGTCAGTCTTTTTAGAGACTAATAAATATATTTTTAAAAATCATATTCTTTAAATGCCATTAATCCTTTTCACTTTGGAAGTCCTCTGCTTTTCACAGATAAACTTTGAATGTATCAAAAAAAAAGAGGAAGCACAAACAATAATTATTTGCCTAGGTTTCCCAAGAACTTAAAAACAGTATTTATAATTATGTGGTACAAAAAGGTTATCTCATTTAAACCCCACTAGAGGCAGAGAAGCAGTTGCTGGGAGCTTTGCCCACGTAGGGAAACTGAATGCCGAAAGGCAAGTGATAGTGCAAGTCACATAGCTCATTACTGCCAGCGGCAAAACCCAGGTATAGTGGCATACTGATTTCGTACACATTACAGTGTGATTGTAATCTCTTCTGAAGTTGATTGCAGTGTAGAAATAATGGATTTGTTTTGGTAGTGGCTGTTAACTTGGGCCTTAAACCCTACCTGGACTGTCTCCCAGCAAGTGATTGTAACCAGGACAGGTGAGGCATTGCAGCTAGAACTCAGAATTCACATCACACATCTCAGTTTCACAGGAAAACAAGAATAGCTTACTGAATTAATAATTTTAATAGAGTAACTCAAAGTACCTGCTCCTGCCTCTCCAAGGCTCTTGTGCTGGGAACAGCTCAGTGATGTGTCTCATTAAAAAACAGAGAAGTATATTCCTCCTCCACTCAAAACTGAATGTGTGTCAGTGATTAGAACTATTGAGAGGACATAAAGGATTTCCAGATGATTCTTTGGAATTGCTTAGATCTTTACAGAGACTTAATGGAAATAGTCATACTTGTGCCTTTTAAAGGGACTGCCTAGAGTGATTCTTTACTATGGAATAATTAGGAAAATTTGTTTTAATATTGTATTTTTTGTTTCTTTTTTCAGAACCAGCTATTGCTTTTTAAATTTTTGAGGAGTCTTCTTGATCCAAGGTATGTCTTTTTAAAATTTTTATAAAATGCAGATGGAAAATAAATTAAATTAAGATAGCAATCCATGATATCCAAATAGTAAAAGGAGCTCTTAATTTTTAATTATTTGTAGGGGTGATTATTACATAAAATAGTTCATGATCTGAAAATAGACATTGAGATAATGCTTCTCTTTGCATTGGAATATGAGAATACACAGTGAGTTCTTATTAATGTAAATAAACTAATGAAGCCATACCATGAGGACCTATTTCAAGAAGAATCTGATAATCAAACACCTTCCCCCTTTACTATCCTAACTTCACTCCTGCCTATTCCTTATTTCATGCTGTAGATGGGTGGCTTTACTATTTAAAGAAAACTCCTCTTTCCAGCCCATCTCTAAATCTATTACCTTTTAAACTCCCACTTGACTACTTTTGAGAAACTTCAGGGTGATGTAGAAGGAAACTTTAAATGTCTTTTAATTGCTTCTGTGAAACTTATGAAACAAACCCCAGATGATGATGACATTACTAATAGACATGTAAGCAAAGCAGCTTTCCATGTGAGATCTTAGGGTTTTTTTTTTTTACCGTGGCTAAGTGGAGTACATTGGAAATTGAGTGTTATAACATGCAATATCTCTAAATAGTAACTCTTGAAGAATGTATCAGGATCACTGAGGAGGCTTTTAAAAATATATATTGCTGGGCCCAGCCCCATGGAGATGATGCTGAAATAATCTTTTTTTTTTTTTTTAATAAAGGATACCAGTGCCAGGAGGATATTTTAAGGCATGCTTAGAATTAAGCACAGACTTACTTAATCTTAAATATAATATCCTGGGATACTATAGCTTTCATATTAGATGTACAGACTTTAGGTTTTATTAAATATATGCTGACCCTTGAAAAACAGCTATTTATATTAATAATATAGTATCAATTTTCATTATTTCAACATCCTGTGCTACTTTTAAATGCTAAATGTTGTGCTTCTGTTGATTGAAATAATTTTTTTGAAAGCTCCATCATTTACATCTTGAACAGGCTATGCTGCTTTTAAATTTAGAATCAAGCAAATGTGTGTGCAGATGGTTAGAAAAAGCAGTCTTAAGTACCTCATTCTACCCCAGTTCAAGACCTTTTCAAAATATCTATCTTTTAATTCCCAGTCTCAGATTATTACTGAAGTCAGGGTCTTTTTGGAATTTCTTTTAATTGTACTTCTCTCAAGGTCAGTTTGGGCTCCAGCCCACTTCTAGATGTTACTGATGAAGACAGTTGAGAAATGGAGGGGGAGGGGAGAGAGCTCCAAGGAGCAGAAGAGAGCTGGCCAGAGGGCCTGGGGGATGGGCGGGTGGCGTGGGGGAGGGGGCGGCGGGCACTGGGCTGGGCTTCCCATGCTTCCATCCATCTTCCTCCCTCTCTCCCTCCCTTCCTTCCTTCCTCCCTTCCTTCCTTCCTCCTGGGATCTAACTGGTAGCCTTGTGCTTGTGAGGCAGGTGCCAGAATCTCCGAGCTAAATCCTGATCCTTTCTTCACAGGCCAGCCACCTTCCTCCCCAAGGCACAGCTCCCTGTCCCTCCCTAGTGCTTCCTTCAATAGGAGGACCATTCTCTTCCTGTGGATCATTTTTTTAAAGTCCTTTTCTCCAATTGTTCTACCTGGAGATACTCAAACTAGGAGGCTTGATGTTGAACCTGACATGTTTTTTTTGAGACGGGGTCTTGCTTTGTAGTTCAGGCTGGCTCTGAGCTCACTGTGTAGCCCAGGCAAGCCTTGAACTCAGCAATCCTCCTGTCTCTGCCTCCCAAGTGCTGGGATTACAGGCATGAGCTACCATGCCTGGCGAACTTGACATGTTTTACAAATCCAATAAAATGTGAACATGATATTGACCAAATCTTATTTTTTTAAAGTAAAAAGATAACTAGGTAGTAGGTATCGCAGTCACTCCTTAAACTTCATCATAATAAAAATGGCAAGTCATAGGAAGAGCAGATGGGTTCCATGAAAAGGCTGCTCCATCGTGATACCTAGATTGGAAAGATGCTAACGAGGCAAAACTTCAGAGTGCTACAAAGGTTGTTTTGTTTATTAGCAAACCACAAATAATTTTACATTTATGTAAGAAAGAGGTATATTCGTTAAAATAATCCTAACCCAAGGTCATTGCTCTAACTTGTCACAAGTCTGTCCTGGGACATCAGTACAGCTATAAGGCCTTCCTGACCTCCTGCAGAGGGAACCAGATGCCCATAGCCCTTTTGCTTCCTCCTCTGATCCCCAAAAAGCAGGATGACCAGAAAAGATTATACTCTTACAAGAGCCAAATCTCCTGCTTTACTTTTGCCTAATAGCAGTTAAGAGCCCTGAATTAACTGGATTGAAACCTTAGCACTGCCTTTAAAAAGAACTACTAGAAAGGCTAAAGCTCAGGAGTTCATAACCAACCTGGGTGACATAGCCAGACACCATCTCAAACACAGAAACATTTTTTAAAAGCTCACTTATGTATTATCCGTTTGCAGTTGTCAGAGAATGCATGTTTCTGCTGTGAGAATCCCAGTTCCTGAGTTCATCATGTTTTGCCCTCTTACTTTCTGCCTAATCCACAAAAGCCTAGTTAGCCCATAACATCAATATATATTACAAATAATGTACTGAATTTTGGATTGAGGAAGAGGATGAGGTTAAGAGGGTGGAATGCAAAGGGGGTGTGGAAAAAAGAAATTCTCCATTTCTTGCTCTCAGAGCTGTTCTTAGACAAAGCTTTGGTTTATAGAATGTTTATCTTGAGTACTCTCTAACCACACTTCCACTCTGTACCCCTTTTTCCAGGGGTACAGGGTACACACACTTCAGGTTTTCTACTTTGTAAACACATGTAGATAGGCAATATTCTTTACAGACTTTGGAAGGTCGACTACCTCTCTCCATGCCCCAGAAATGTTTTTAAATGTTTCCTAATTGCTTTGTCAGTATTTGTGATATTTGACACTCATACAACATATACAAACAACATATGAATAGATATGGAACAAGCATATATATACATAGATAGGGAAAATACCCATCCTTGCTACCAAGTGACCTCAAATGTGAGAAGAATGCAGATAGTATGGACCGGTTTACATTAGTCTCTCATTGGCTGATTTGCCATCACATTTTAGCCTTTTAAAAATGACTGTGTTGTAGGGGCAGAGGAAGAGTTCCCCTCTGCCCTCTGAAGATTCACTGGAATAAACTGACAAAAATTAATAGGAGAAAAGGTGAACCAATTTAGTAACATGTAGAGGGGGAAAATCACAGCATGGAGGAGAGTCAGAAGAGTGTCATCAACACAGTCTCAAGATTACATACCTCGCATACCTCCTTCTGCACAGATAGGAGAATGGGGATGTAGACCTTTATAGGGAACCTTGATGAGCTTGGAGAGCAGCCAGGGGCCAAGGAAAAAGTATTTGGCCCACAGAATGGCAGTAGTTTGTAGAAGTTTCTCTGTGAGACTAAAATAGTTCAGCGGCATGTGACAAAATTCTGTCCAGGTCTGTTGACAAAATTCTCACTTCCTACCAGGGGATTTAGCTCAAGTGGTACCACACCTACCTTGGAAGCACAAGGGCCCGAGTTCGATCCCCGGTACCACCAAAAAAAAAAAAAAAAGCTCACTTCCTGAGATATGAGTTTAGTTATTAAGGAACCAGAAGAAATTGTTTTTATCTAGTGGGTACAGACTTCAGGCAAAAGTAGGAGCATTGCAGAAAGCCTCTCCTTGCTCACTTGGAGGGGCTCATGGGAAATCAGGGGGCCCTGGATTCTGAGATAGGTCCTCCACCCTCTCAGCCTGTCTTTAGATCCACCACTGTGCTTACTGACTAATCTAAAAGGTTAGAGTCATGTAACATACTGGGGAAATTATAAGAATGAAAACAGATGTGGGGACATCAAAAGTAGGTGGTCTGGTGCTGCCTTGCCGCTAACTTGAGATGATTTTGTCTTTGCTTTCTCCCTTTCTGTTCTTAAGTAGTAGCTTTGTTTATTATTATTATTATTTTTTTTTTTTGAGACAGAGTCTCGCTTTGTAGTTCAGACTGGCCCTGAGCTCACTATGTAGCCCAGGCAAGCCTCGGACTCACAAACATCCTCCTGCTCTGCCTCCCGAGTGCCGGGATTACAAGTGTGAACCATCATGTCCAGCACTGTAGTGTGTGGTACTGATTGCTGGTGGGCTTAAGTCACCACGCCCGATATTGTGGTGTGTGTCACCGGGGATAGAATCAGGGACCTTGGTGCTTGCACCAGAACCACTGAGCTGAATTTCTGGTCTTTCATTCTTTTTTTGAACTCCAGGTTTTTTGCTCATAAAATGCCTATGCATTTCTAGAGAGTAAAGAAAAGAAAGATAGTTATTTTGAGGAATATTTATAATGCAGTTGTTTGTTTCCTCTTGCTTCCAAAGCCTGGGTTAAAAGGATCATTATTCCTATATATGTAGTTTAAACATACTTGATTAACATTTCCATTGAGCTGGTTTTTGAGAGGATTATTTTTATTAACAGCATTTTAAAGGGGACATATAATCTAGTTGAATTCTTATGTGTATTTCTCAGTCTTTACTCGATTTCTTTATCTTGATTATATAATTATTTTGTCAGAACTAATTGACCTACAAAGATATTGGTGGCATCTGTACATGGGAAGATTACATAGTTTTTTGGGGGAGAGGTGGTTAATCCTCCAGAAACAAATTACTGGCCCGAAATGAGGCCAGCAGCTTAAGAGAGAAGATTTGCATCATTCCTCCTCCCATGGCTCCTCGGGGCAGCTGTGCACGGAGCACACCCCACCCCATCCACGCGGCCTCTGGCTGGCCAGGGACTCTCACAGGAGTTCTGATAAATTCAAATCCGGCCCAGGCCCTTTGTGCAGCAGCAAGTTTGAAGGGTAATACAAAAGGACACTGATGGCTTTTGAGCAGTGTAAAGAACAAAGAGGATGTGCAGATATATTTATATTCAAAACCCTGTCCTCAATGTGATATTCTTGGTAATGTCGATTTAGTCTCTGTTACAGAGTCCTAGAGGCCTGTGAAGTATGTAATACCATTTTCTTGCAGAGGAAAAAACTCCACATAAAACATCACATTGTCCTTTTAAGTTTCTAATCAAAATAAAGTAAAAATTGAACATTACTAGGAAAATGAGTAACTTTGCCAGGAAGCAAATTATATATTATGGAAATGGTTCTACATTGGGTTTTAGTTGAACCTATCGGTATTCCTGTGGATATTTTTGAAAAGAACATTTTAAGGTATTGACATGCAGTCTCAAAATAAATTCCAGGATGAAAGAAAGCACTGGAAGCAGGCCCTTGCCTTCAGAGCCTGGGCATTCTAATGGAGGATAGAGACTAGTAAGCAGGAAATTCTAGTATAAACATCTTCCGTAAAATCTGAAAATGACTATGAAATTTTCACTTTCTTTACCTACCGTCTCTCCACCTTCCCAGCCACACTACACAGAACCAGTCAACAAAACCAACGAACTGCCTCTTCCACGTCTCTTGTATGTGAGGCCTCCTCATGTCTACACGCTCCCTGCCCTGTTTAAGGCACTCCGTGTCTCTCATTTAGTTTCTGTGGCTGGTTTCCCAATCAGCTTTCCTGATGCCTCTTTTTCTCCATTTTCAACAAGCAGATAGTGATAGCATTCCAGACCCCATTCCCAGAGTTTTTTCTTTTCTTTTTCCTTTTTTTTGAAACAGGGTCTTGCATTGTAGTTCAAGCTGGCCCTGAGCTCACTCTGTAGCCCAGGCAAGCCTTGAACTCACAGCAATCCTCCTGCCTTTGCCTCCCGAGTGCTGGGATTACAGACATGAGTTACCACAGCTGGTACTGTAGTATGTGGTACCGATTGCTGGTGGGCATGAGCCACCACACCCAGTATTGTATGTGGTTACCAGGGATCGAACCAGGGACCTTTCGCTTGCTAGGCAGGTACTAGAACCACTGAGCTAAATCTCCAGCCTTGGAAAATATATTTTAAGAAATACTCTGAAATTAAATGATTAATACTAAAATATTCAGAGTAACATTCATAATGCAAAAGGCCACTCTAAATGGGGCCTAGAAGATGGCCAAGTAAACACATAAGTATGTGAGTTTAACTTAACAACAGATTGATAAACATGGCTGTGTGAATGGAAAGTAATGCTAGGTGGGAAAAATGTGTAGAACTTGGTGGAGTGCACGTTGACTATTTGTGACTAAATGATGAGAGATAATGTGCACATTCACAGATAGAATTAAGGTTCACTGTGTTGTTTCTTTGCTTTTTAAATTTCTTATATAATTGGGTTGTAAGTAATTTCAAGAAATTGCCTAATTTTTATTTAAAGAAATCTCTCCAAATTCATATTCTTTCATTTTTTCAATGAGAAAGATGCATTTTAAGGTTCACTGTGGCATTTAAAATTCTATTCTTTCTACTACTATGTATGTATATTACTGTTTTCTTTCATTGTCTTTGTTTTTTGTTTCTTCTTTTCTTTGGGGCTTTCACTTATTTTCTGCTTTCTCTGATTTTAATCGGGCATTTTATATGAATCCACGTTTTCCTCTCAGCAGGTCAATTATACTTCTCTTTTTAAAACCTTTTTTTAAGGGCTGGTTTTTACTTAGTAGTACATACTTATAACTCACCCAAGTCCAATCACAAATGATACCGTAGTGCTTCCCGAAAAATACAAGCACCTCAGAACAGAGTGTGCTGTTGACTGCTCCCTTCCCTCTGGCCAGTTAGGCTCTGATCAGAGCTGCCCTCAAGGGCAGGGTGGTAGTTGCTGGGCTACCCTAACACCGCACCGCACACCGTGTGACTTAAGCGACACACAACAACTTACAGTGTCCTCAGAGTTCTGGGTACCAGAGGACTAGGTGAGGTTGCAGGCAGGGCCGGTTCCTACTGAGAGCTGGAAAACAGTCTCCTCTGTGCCTCGCCCCCGCTCCGTGGGTAGCTGTCACGTGGCGTTCCTGGGCTATAGAGGCGGCATATTGATCTCGGCCTTCGTCTTCACATGCATATTCTTTCATTCTCATTCTCCTTCTCTGTCTCTCCCGCTCCCTCTCCTCCTATATCTATGTGTGAAGATTTTCTTTTCTTCTGAGGACACTGGTCCTATTAGATTAGAGGTCCACCCCCTAGTGGGATTTGAACTTAACCAATTACATTTCTTTTAGCGTATTTCTGAATAATGTCAGCATCCATCTGAAGTATTGGGGTTCATACTTAAACCTGTGGGTTGGGAGTATAATTCAGCCCATCAGAACTGGCCTAGAAGAGAAGAACAAAATGCCCTGGCATATTTCAAAATGGCTGCTTCTTTGCTACCCCTGATGGAAGCACATGGCTGGGGACTGTCACCTTCACACTGAGAACCTGGTGTCCTTCCTGGATGGAAGTTCCCCAAGTGTGGGAGCACTGCTAGGACTGGGACCTCCTGGGGTTTTTAACTCTCAAACTTGTCCACATAGAACCTCCAGCGACTTCTCAGCCTGGCTTTACATTTTCCTACCCCGGTCTGGCTCTATAAGCTTACAGAGCTCGTGGGCTTCTGCTCCGGGAAACTGAGGTGCTCTGTAGCCCCCTCAGTGCCTCTGTTAGGAGGACAGTGGATGCTGGCCTTGCCTTTGATTCTTGGATAGAACTAAGAGGGTCTGATGCTCTTTCAGCCTGTTCAGCAATTTTCCAATTGTGAGCAAGGGAGGATATAAGGCACTCACATGCCAGACCAGAAAGCAGTTGTATGTGGTCGTCCATACTTACAAATGTTGTGCTGTGCTATGTTGTGCTGTGCTGTGCTATGCTGTACTATACAGGTGTGCAGTGGCCTACCCCAGCATCCATCCCAAAACTACTTCCGGAAAGTGTTTAAAGAACGTCTCCATGGTGGGATCACAGCATTGCTCTTGTATTTTTTCCTTCCCATCTATCACTTGTGAGAGAGAATAGCTCAGAGTGCACCAGTGTATGGATTATGCTATTGCCAGAGCCTGCACCTTCCAGTTTTTCTTTAACTTGGGCCAAGCAGCCCTTGTCAGTGAGATAACTAGCAGATTTTAGTGACAAAGAGAACTTTACATTAAGATGACTAAAGAATTACTATCTACTAGTCATGGTACCTGGGAAAATTATTTTAGCTACCTTATGGGTGTTTTTGTTTGGGTACTGGGGATTGAATCCTGAGCAACTACCCAAGTTCCTTGGAGTCTATGAAGCACTGGGATGATCCAGATATTGTTTTCCCAGTATAACTGTGCAGCCACATAATTCTTGCTATCTCTCAAATCACTAATCTCTTCTTTTTCTTGGCCTACAAAGTCCATTTCTCCTGTCCATTCAGGAGAACAATCAAAATGATACTTTCTTTTTCATGACCCTCAGAGGAGTATCAAAATTTCTATTAAGATGTGAAGTACCTTCTGGCACTTGATTAATCAAACTAGGGAAATGGAGAGTGACCAAGTCCCCAGAGCCAGCGACCTGAGATCTGCTGTTACATCGGTTTGGTGTCAGATTATGTGCTGTCACCAGAATGGTGTGCCTCTCTCCTTTGGTCTTTGCCTCGTGAAAGCTTTTAAGGGACTCTCAGCAGGGTTGTCATGAACACCAAGGAGCCAAAGGATGCCCCTTCTTGCCAAAGGACAGGTTTCTACCTGTCAGTTATTGTCAAATTGTGTTCCTTATTTTTATTATTTTAGAGTTTCGATGTTATTTTTGCTACCAGTGATTATTACAGCATTTTTCACACAAATTGTACAATTGGCACAAGATAGCATTGTGGTGCCTCTAACAGAGAATGTGTGTAAAAAGCTGAAAGTTCGGCCGAAAGCCCTGTGAACCATCTAGATTGGAATGAAAGCTACAGAAAAAGCATTTTTCTTTACTTTCATGTCTTGTATGTGAGAGTTGAGTTCTCAGTCGGAATGTACTAAGCGGTGTTAGGCATGGTGGTGTGTACCTGTAATCCCAGGTATGTGGTAGGACACAGCAGGAAGACTGCAAGTTCAAATACATCCTGGGCAATTTAGTAAGATACCAAGACCCCATCTCAAAAAATAAAACAAGGTGGGGATGCAGTTTATTGTTCATTGGATTCAAACCCCAGTACTGAGAAAAAGAAAGTACCATACCGAGTAGTCATGCACTGCTATCTCCACGGACTGGGTAAGAGGTAATGAGCAGAGGACTGAAGTAAACAGAATTCCGACCAAGTGAAGGTGGCTCTCAGTTGTCGCAGTGAGTACTGAGAGAAACTGTGAGATCATTTTCCATAGAGATATGCAGGAACACTTTGGGCTGGCCTATTTGTGTGTAGTTTGTGTGAAAGGAGGAGGAACTGGATCAGCCTATTTTTATTCCAGCACATTTTTTTTATTTATCAAAAGAAATATTAAAGTCAGAATTTGAATTTTTAAATCATTTTAATGTAAATTTTTAAAAAATTTTATTCTTTCCCAGAAATGGTGCAATATACAAGGTCATAATTTAAAATGAATTTCACAACCTGAATAATAGTGGAAATATGTGTGGGGATGTATGCGTGTGCTACAAGGTCCACATACCCCTGTTAAAATTGACCAAAGAATGCATATGTTTTGTGAAATTCTCCCTTTTACATACATTTGAATGTTTATATCCTAATAGCTGGTGCTATTATTAAATAGATTCCCCAAAGAGTAGATAAAGTATAGGCCTAAAAGACATACTTTTGAGAGCCATTAATGTTACAGTTAAGTATGTTGCACAGCAGGTGGCTAATAGAAGAGTAACAGAGATAGCTTTGGAAAATGCATACAACAAACCATGTTTATGTGCAGGACTGATAAGCAACTGTGTGAGAAATAGATGTAAATTCATTAATGGTACAGCTTATTAACATTTTGATTATGTTGATGTTTCCTGATCATTTCCAATTAGACACATGATTTTCCTCATAAATTAATCCATCAAAATCTATTCGTTCAGGTGATTCGCTTAGTTTGATGCATATTCACATCTTCAGTTTATATAAATGCTTTGTCAGTAAATGTCCTTGGAAGAACTAAGTATTGTTATTCATTGGCAGATGCCTACATCTAATTTTAATTTGCTCTGTGGTCTGACATTTACAAGACATACAGTACCAGAAGCCTGATAGATAAAATACTATCATCATCAACAGTTTGGCATGAAAATCTGGAAAGAACACTGGCTAGTATGGAGGCACAGTAGTTAATGTTCTCATTTTCTTTTATCTAACAGCGTTCTCTTGAGACCCAACCTTGTCCCTCTGGGGCAATATAGGAAAAACCAAATTGTTTTGGTCACCAAAACGTGTGTGAGGATTTTCCTCATGTAGCAATCTAATGATTCTTGGGTGGACATCAACTGGGCATCTTATGTGTGACTCAGTTCTGACACCATCTCCCTGTGGTTAGTGTCATATTCCACACCAGGGTACTGAGGTACACAGGGACAGCTAGATGTCAGAGATGCATAGTGCAAGTCATGTAGCAAGGCCTGGGAGCTTCCATGTTCTCTCTGTACCACCCTCCAGGAATCTCCACCTGCTCACAACCTGGAAGCTCTCCAGACCCTTTCCTTTTGAGTTTTTGTGGAGTTTTATTATGGGTCCATGCCTGATTACCTCACTGACCAGCAATGATCAACTTTCACCCCCCTCTCCTTCTCTAGAGATTGGGGGAAGTGGACCTGGAAATTCCAGTCCTCTAATTACTTCGTTCCTCTAGCAACCAGCCCCCCACCCAGAGATGCCCCAGACCGCCAACCAGGAGTCATTTCACCATAAGAAAAGATTTCCAAGGGATTCAGGATCTGTTTGCCCGGAACCAAGGGCTGGGCACCGCAGAGCCAGGCACTAGTTGACTTTGAAAATTCCTAAGTGAGACAGCCACTGGATACCTGCACTCACTGAGTTTCTAATCTTCCAGAAAAGACAGATCACTAAAGGAGCAGTACAGTGAGATGTGATCGTTGCTGTAAGAGAAGGACAGTAAAGATCCTTTTGAGCCTGGAAGATGGTTTGTTGTGTAGTTACTTTTGGGTCAAATTATTTAGACTGACTTTGATTTTTTTGTTTCTTTCAGAGAGAGTAAAACTTTTGGTATGGCTTAGAAGGGTCTAAATGAATATCATTTTTGTAATTATTCAGTATAAACTTAGAAGTATTTTTACTTAGAATGCCTCTGATGTACCATGTAGTTTACTTGAATAGCCCAAGTAACAATCAGACTTAACAGTCACGATTTAGTCTTAGCTTTAATGTGTTTGTTACTTGTGTCCTTGAACCACAAGTTTGATCGAATAATAATACAACTTAGGCCTCTTGCTTTTTGTTTTCAGGGAAGGTGTTCATATAAATCAAGAATCACTGCAAATTTCTCCCGATATTACAGAGCAGTTCATTGAACTGTTATGTCAGTTTAGTCCAAACCAAGTTATAGAGACACTGCAAGTCCTTGAGTGCTATCGACTAGAAGAAACTATTCAGGTAAGCCCAACAGTGTACAAAAGACGAGAGTAAATTTTTCCTAAACAGTCTCCATTTCCCAAGTGAGCAAAGGAAGACTCATATACAAGGTTATTTGCAGATGTTGATAGCTAGTCAATAGTCGCACCAAAGATGGAACCCAATAATTTGACTGCACAGTGCATGTATCATTGCTGATAAACTTGTCACTGGAATGGATCCAAGGAGGTCCTCCAAAGAGAGATGAGACCTCAGTCACCACACTGAATAGGTTCTTGATTCTTGTCGAGGAAAAGAATGTCAGGATGGGGCCGGAGGGTTAGCTCAGTGGTTCCGGCGCCTGCCTCGCAAGCGCAAGGACCTGAGTTTGATCCCCAGTAACCACATATAATGCTGGGCGTGGAGACTCACGCCCACCAACAATCAACACCACATACCACAATGCCGGGCGTGGTGGCTCAGGCCTGTAATCCCAGCACTCGGGAGGCAGAGACTGGAGGATTGCTGAGTTTGCGGCGGCTTGCCTGGGCACCATAGTGAGCTCAGGGCCAGCCTGAACTACAACGTGAGACCCTGTCTCAACAAAAAGCAAAAAAAAAAAGAATGTCAGGATGTATCAGCGTGAGGAATAGGCAGATTTATTAGCCATAATTAGAACATAAAGGATAATAGGAAAGGATGAAGGCAGGATACAGCAGAGGGTGCTCAATCTGGTGGAAAGGTGTGAACTGACTTGTTGACAAGAACAGATGCAGCCACTTTTTATGGATGAGCTGAGATGGACAAGGATCTGACCAGTCCTATCTCAGTTCTAGCTCCATAGTCCTGGAGGAATCCTGTGGCTTGAGGGGCAGTTTGGTTCCCCTTAGGTGATTGTTCTTGCTTGGGAGAGAGAAGCCTTGGTTCCTGTCTTGGGGTAATTATTCCCACTTTGGGAGGTCACCCAATCATGGGGTCGTCCTCTAGTCTTGTTTTTTCTGGAATTTGAGGTAACTGTAGGTTTAGGTCAATTTCTAAACATGCTGTATGGGTCTGGACATTGTAAGAGCTGACAACTGAATGTCCTGAGAATCCCCCAAATTGCTTTAATTAGTCTTTTCTTGGTATCCTCAGTCATGAAGGGGAATGAGATAAAGTAGGTAAGTTTAGAGCTAATAACCCTTATAATACCAACACTCCTAAGTGATTAATGTATGTACATTAGGAGCTGACCCAAAGGTTTTTAAGGTAACCCAAGTTTTAAGGTAATAAAGGGACAAGATGTTGAAGCTAGAGATGCTAGGTTCATCCTGTTTTCAGGTACCCATTGGGCACTTGCAGGTCCAGCCTCTAGGTCCCTGTGCAAATACCCCCTGTCTTCATTCCTCAGTCTGGAGGAATCCTTATGGCTCAAAGGTAGTTTGGTTCCCATGGGGTGGTTGTCCTCGCTCAGCATAGGGCAGCCTTAGTCCCTGTCCTGGTGGTTATTGCTTTGGCTGGTGACCTCATCCTGGGGTGGTTTGTTAGGTTGTACATGGCAATTGCAGGTTTAGGCCAAGGCTGGAGACTTGAAGGCATTAGCCAAGGAGCTTCTGGAACTGGGCATCGTTAAAGCTGGTAAATAGGTAGCTCTACAAACCTTGAAAATTACTCTTCCCTTGGTGTGCTCAGTCTAGAAGAGGGGTGAGACACGCTAGGTAAATTTAGGACTAATAAAATTTATAACGTGGAAACTGTTTAAATGATTAACAAGTCTGTATTCACAGCTGAGCTGGAATCTGACTCAGAGTTGGAAGGTAATAAGGGAGGTAAAAAAATGAGTTTTCTTGCCTTCATTGTGCCTTTCTTTTTTCCATCCTACTCACATGATGCTTATGCATTTATTCTGTCACAGTCAGAAATAACACACACCCATCATAGTGAAGAGTCAGCCTTTATAAAAATTCTAGACAACACAATAGCCCAAGAGAAGGGACTCAGTAGAAATTTTGAAAGGCAAAGCCCAAGCTCCTGTTAGGAGACACTGATGATTACATGGCTCTGGTGTGCCACAAAGCTTAATAGGCTAAGGAAAATCCAATAGTGATTCTCTGGCCTTGTTTTGTTTTGTTTTGCTTTGTAGTTCACGCTGGCCCTGAGTTCACTATGTAGTCCATGCTAGCCTGGAACTCACACCAGTTCCAAACCTCCCGAGTGCTGGGATTACAGGTATGAGCCACCATGCCCAGTACTGTGGTATGTGGTATTGATTGCTGGTGGGCGTGGGTCACCACACCCAGCATTGTACTGGTTACCGGAGATTGAACTCAGGACCTTGCACTTGTGAGGCAGGTGATGGAACCACCTGAGCTAAATCTCCGGCCCATAACATTTTTTAAAGTAAATAAGTGAAATATGAATGAATTTATTCCATTTAAAATTGCTAATTGTCACTATAGGACATCAAATACATGTGTACTACTACAAAATAGCCTGAGATATGAATTCTTTATTTATTACCATATTAGGCTCTTTCCATCTTCAATAAGCTCTTTGCACTCCACAAGCAAGACCTTTTTTTTTTTCCAATACTTGGATCAAACTCAGGACCTTGCGCTTGCAGGTGGGCGAAGCACCACTGAGCTACATCCCTGGCCCTGACAAATAGGATACTTGAAGGAAAACCTTGTCTTTTCATTATTCCTAGATAACTCAAAAGTATCAGCTCCATGAAGTCACTGCCTATCTATTGGAAAAGAAAGGAGATATTACTGGTGCCTTCGTAATAATGCTGAAGGTAACATTTTATTGTCTTTGTCTTTTGTATTTATATCTGTCCATTCCTCAGGCCTTCTTTATTTCAAGGTACGTTGTAGACAAAAGTACTTTTTTACCCATAAACATTTTTACATGGTTATCATTAAATACAATTCAGTATTTCTTTGTGGTACTTTTTTTAAAAGAGAAAACGTAACATACAACAAAGCATAAGTTTTAAGTGTACCACCGGGTAAATTTTTGACAAATACATGCAAAACAAGATGGAGAATATTATCTTCACTCCAAGAAGGTTCCTTTGCTTTATTTTCCTCTCTCTGTCTCTCTGTCTGTCTGTCTGTCTGCCAGTCTCTCTCTCTCTCTGTAAAATTGTCATTCAGCTTGAAATATATTAGGGATGTCCTATTTATATAAAAACAATAAGCTTCTGCATTCTGGCCATCTGATTCTAGAACAAGCCAAGAAAAATACTGCTCAGCAGCTTTGTATAGACTCTCAATTTGAAAATTAACCTGCGTCTCTTTTTTTTTTCTTCGAAAATTTTTTGTTGGCAAAACCATGAAACTAGTTTTAAAAGACAAGTAAAGGTTTTCCTGGCATGACTCGAGAGAGAGACAGAGACAGAGACAGCAACTCTTGGGAGCATAAAGAAGTGTGGGCTGTTCAGAGCACCAGCCACGTTAGCTAGCACTCAGCCATACAGTGGAGGGCAAGAATGAGAGCCAGGTCCGAATGTGAGCAGACTTTGAGGAACGTGCTAAAACTGTGAGAGAAAGAACTGACTTGCTTGTTTCATAAAGAGAGCTCTGTTGACTGTGGGAGATTAACTGTGGGAATGAGGAGATGCAGAGAAAGGAGGGGAAAACTTGGAAGGAGAGAGCGGTTGGAAGGCCATTGCAGTGGTGCAGGTATGAGTTGTCTGGGAAGCTGAAGCAGGGAGATCAAAAGTTCAAGTTCCGTCTGGACAATTTCGTGAGACCCTGTATCAAAATAATATTAAAAATTTTTAAAAAGAAGTAAGGTTGGGCCGGAGGGTTAGCTCAGTGATTCCGGTGCCTGCCTCGCAAGTGCAAGGTCCTGAGTTCGATCCCTGTAACCACATACAATGCTGGGCATGGAGACTCACGCCCACCAGCCATCAATACCACATACCACAGTGCGGGGCATGGTGGCTCACGCCTGTCATCCCAGCACTTGGGAGGCAGAAACAGGAGGATTGCTGAGTTCGAGGCTTGCCTGGGCTACATAGTGAGCTCAGGGCCAGCCTGAACTACAAAGCAAGACCCTGTCTCAAAAAAAAAAAAAAAGCAGTAAGGTTATATAGCTTGGCATGAAGGTCCTAGATTCACTCCCTAGTATCGTGGAAGGGGTGGTATATTATAGTATTTATGGATCATCCCACTAGAGTATGAGTGAGAGGAAACAGTGAATGGTGATTGTAGCTTAAAATTTTGTTATTTTGGCTTATAAAGGATCTTTTTTTTTTTTTTTTGCTTTTTGAGACAGGGTCTCGCGTTGTAGTTCAGGCTGGCCCTGAGCTCACTATGGTGCCCAGGCAAGCCGCCGCGAACTCAGCAATCCTCTTGTCTCCGCCTCCCGAGTGCTGGGATTATAGGCGTGAGCCACCACGTCCGGCATTGTGGTATGCGGTGTTGATTGTTGGTGGGCGTGTCTCCACGCCCAGCATTATATGTGGTTACCGGGGATCGAACTCAGGTCCTTGCGCTTGCGCGGCAGGCGCTGGAACCACTGAGCTAACCCTCCGGCCCTATAAAGGATCTTTTTAAAAGGAGCAAAATTTTGATAGAAGTGATATATTAGTATCAACTTCGAATGTGTAGTAAGAAGCCTTTGGAATCAGTTTAGGTGCCTGAAGATCTAAAATTCAGTAGGGCAGTGAATGTTATAGCTGCATCTTTGGGGAAAGATCACAGGCTTTCCCTGTGCTATGGGGAGACTTGTTAGATCTTCTTGTTTCTGTCCACCCAGCCTGTCCCTTTTTCTCATAACCTAGTAACTTTTATATCCTTATCCAGAGCATGGATAAATCCTAATCCTCATTTCTGTGCCTGAAAACTGTCAGTAATGAATACATGATGTTATAACAGAAGCAGATGTGGGTGGAATAAGTGACATTTGATCTTTTGGGTCCCTTCCCATACTGCTAGCTACAGACTCTGTAATTGCTTCTGAATGACAGTCAGGAGCATCCTTAAAAACTTTGCTATGTCTTGGGTTTTAGCTTTAAAATGTTAATTCAAATATGTGGTAAATAGAAATGTAAGGTGTTCTTGTTACTTCCTGTGTTCTTTTTATATAGAGACTGCAAAGCAAACTTCAAGAGATAACACATCCAGGTGAAAGTAAGTTCTTGAATATATTTTACAATTTTTTCTTCCATAGTCTCCAGGTTTTAAAAAATGTTCAATAAACTGTCTTTATTAAACAATAATTACATTGATTCATCTGCATAATTACTACTTACCCACTTTTACTTGGATCTAAATTTTAGCTAGTTTCCAGGTGTTCATAATAAGAAATTATATTTAAACTGTTGTGGTCTGGTAGTGATAATTGTCAGTGGAGTTAAATATGCAAGAAATTAGACACTGTTTACTGCTCTTGATTATTTATTGGACATATTTCTCTGGTTTGGTTATGTGCAAATGAGGTACATAATTAACTCCCTGAAATCAGTGTACTGTGATAAGTAGCAATAAAACAAAACTTCTAGTCAGTGATAGCCAGTGTTTCTATACTGAATTTGTATAACTTAGCTCAAAGCAGTTAAACTTGACAATTTAGAATCTTGAGTGCCCTTGACACAGAGAGAAAAACTTTTAGTATGTTTTTGACATTTAAAAAAAATGAATTCAAAAAGTTATGGTAAAATATATGTAAGATAAAATTTACCACTTTTAAATATACAGCTCAGTGGCATTGCATACTTTCACGTGACTAAACCATCACCACCACCTGTCCCCCAGTTTTTTCAGCCCCCAAACTGAAAATCTGTGCCCATTAAGCAACAGTTTCCCATACCCTCCTCCCCTGTTCCCTGGAAGGCACCATTTCACTTTGTTTTCTTTTTCTTCATTTGATCACTCTGACAAACCATACACAGTTCAATCTTGTGTTATTTATTTCCTCAGCTTAATGTCTTTAAGGCTCATAAATGTAAAACATGTCAGCATTTTCTTTTTCTTTTGGCTGAATAATATTCCATTGCATATATATACTCCATTCTCTTTAATCCACTCATTCCTTCATGGACACTTAATTTGCTCTCTACTTTTGGCTAATTGTGACAATGCTCTTATGAATACATTTGTACAAATACCATTTTCATTTCCTGCTTTGTTATGAATATGTGTCAGAAGTGGGATTGCTAGATCAAGTAGTAACTCTACTTTTAATTTTTTTGAGGAATCAACGTACTGTTTTCCATAGCAGCTATACCATTTTGCCTTCCCACCAGAGTGCATAAGGGTTCCAGGTTCTCCACCTCCTCACCAGCAATTTTCTTTTCTGGCTTGACGAGGGGGTTGTGAGCAGAGGAAGGCAAGCAGCTCTGCTACTGAGTATGAGCTCGTGTCTCATTTGGAGTTTTGATCACATGTCTCTAATGACTATGATTTTCATTTTCTCTTTTTGGCCATTTGTACATTTTCTTTGGAGAAATATCTATTTATTATCTTTATCCATTTTAGAATCATTTTTGTTTTGTGATGTTTTTAAAATAGCTCACCTGAAAGTCAAGAAAATTCCTTGATTGGTGGCTTTTAGATTATCATTGCTCTTTTAAGACACATTCTTCTTTCATCCCTTGGCTCACATATTTCTTTAATATACTTTTACCCTAATTCTCTCTAGATAATTTATTTTTATGCTTAGGACTGAGATGATAGAACCTATGTTGTATCTTGACCACCTTGAATTATACTAAATCTTTTTTAGAACCTCAGTAAACACTTGATTGACTTTTCCTTATTGATATCTAACTAGACATTGAATTATTATTTTTGAACCATCAGTATGTACTCAGTCAATTTAATGAGGTTAATTGGACTGTATGACATTATACTTTTTAAATTTCATGTTCTGAGAATAATTTTATGGACAGTAAATGAAAGGTTGATGGAAAAGAAGAATACTGTCCCCCAAATTGATATAATGATTTGTAGTTGGTATGTCTAGAAAAGCCAATTTTTAAAATTCCAATGAGGATACGTTTTTCTTTAATGGCCTCCTACCAGTCCAATAATAGCCATCTGCTTTCTGATTCAATTTTCACATTATGCTTAAGATTTTGGTAGTTACAAGACACTGTGTTTAGTTCCTTTGGACTATATACAAATGTCTAAACATGGCCCTTCCCTTTCCTGGAGAACTTTGTCATAATAAAGGAGACAGGCACACATAAAAATGATTAAAGCAAGTCAAATGGAACATTTATGTAGAGTGAGAATGGCAAAGGAGTGTGAAAAATTAGGAGACTGTTGTTTGCAATTGGTAGATCATAGAGTTTTGTGGGAGGTATGACCTTTAAATCTAGAAAGAGAAAGGGGAGGGTATTAGACAAAGCAGGGGAAGGCTCTTCTAGACTGAGGAGGACATGAGTAATGAGGTGCCTGTCCAGGAACATCAGAGATGAGGAATAATCTGGCAGTACCAGAATACAGAGGCCAAACAAATGCACCTGAACCTTTACTGTTACCTAGGGCCCCAGGCTTAGTTACATTCTCTGTTTAAGAACTGGGAATCTTTGATTGTTATTATGGAGAGAAATGACTGATTTGGACATGAGCTTGAGAAAACTCTAGTGAAGCCGGGCGTGGTGGCTCACGCCTGTCATCCCAGCACTCGGGAGGCAGAGACAGGAGGATTGCTGAGTTCGAGGCTTGCCTGGGCCACATAGTGAGCTCAGGGCCAGCCTGAACTACAAAGTGAGACCCTGTCTCAAAAGCAAAAAAAAAACAAACAAACAAAAAAAAGAAAACCCTAGTGAATATGGGAAGTAAGGTGTAGAAGTCAAAGAAAAGACTGTTACAGGGATACAGACGTGGGCACAGCTCACTAGGGTAAAAGTAGAGGGCACATATGTTCATGGAAGGAGAATCAACAAAATTAGCACTTGTCTGTATGGAATTAATGAGAAGAAAGCATCAAGAGTGATGAAGATTTATAAACCAATTGACTTAAAGATGATTTATTCACTTAGCTTGGAAGGAAATGCAGGGGTGGAAATTTTAAATTAGTAAAACAAAGTTTTTCACATAGAGAGTTCAAATTGCATGTAGGACACCTATGTGGGGATTGTATCTTAGGGCCCAAAATTTAACTGGAGAATGTGAAGGAAATAAAGGCTGAGGTATACCTTAAAGTTTTAACAAAGACATGACATTGGGGCCAGGGATTTACCTCAGTGGCATCACATTAACCTCCCAAACACAGGGTCCTGAATTCAATCCCGGTACACAAAATAACACAACATGAGATTGGGATTGCAAAAATGACTCAAATAATTGAAAACTAAAACGAGACTAAGACAAGATCTTAGGGGAAATCAACACATTTAAAAAATACAGGAAGAGGGCCAGAGATTTAGCTCAATGGTTCCAGCACCTGCCTAGCAAGCACAAGGTCCCTGGTTTGATCCCCAGTAACCACATACAACAATACCAGGTGTGGTGGCTTATGCCCACTGTCAATCAGTACCACACACCACAGTGCCGGGCTTGGTGGCTCAAGCCTATAATCCCAGCACTCAGGAGGCAGAGGGAGGAGGATTGCAGAGTTCGAGGTTTGCCTGGGCTACATAGTGAGCTCAGGGCCAGCCTGAACTACAAAGCGAGACCCTATCTCAAAAAAAAAAAAAAAAAAACAGGGAGAGGGCAGAGGATTTAGCTCAAGTAGTACCACATCTACCTTGGAAGCACAAGTTCCCAAGTGTGATCCCTGGTACTGCAAAATAAATAACTACATAAAATTTTTTAAAAAATTAAAATTAAAAATACAGGAAGAGATGATACAGCAAAATAGGTGAAAGATAATCTCTACTAACCAATCCACATATGACTTCCATAGCTAAAGCATATTAAAATAAGAGTGATGTGCTGTACATGTATTTTTAATGCCAAATATTTACATAGATCTATTTTTAATTTATTTTATTGGTATATTTTATATACAAGTTATGATCACAATCAACATTAAGAATTTGTACCACTACATGACATGATTTAATTCTCATTTTTCCCATTCCCCTGTTCTCCCTACAACACCCTGCCCCTATATATATAAGCATTGTTTCCTTTTTTTAACTATCAAAAAAAATTTTTTTTGGCGGTACTAGGGATACCATCAAATTTTTTTCTTTCCCTTCTTTCCTTATCCCTATCCCCCTTTTCCCTTTAATATTTTCTTACTATTTCACAATACCTATCACACATTTTAGAACTCATTTACACCTTTAGTTCCTCATACCAGAGAAAAGATATGGTATTTACACATCTGTGTCTTATTTATTTCACTTATGAGTATGTCCTCCAGGTACATGCATTTGAGTATAAAAGACTCAAATTTATCCCTCTTTATGGCAGAGTAGTATTCTATTTTATATATTTTTAAATATATTTTTATATATTTTAAACCCCACATCTTCTTTATTCAGTCTTCTATTGATGGCCATTTGGACTGTTTCCAAGGTTTAGCTATCAGAAACTGAGCTGCTATAAATATGGGTATGCAAATGTCACCCTGATATGAATGTTTTAATTCTTTTGTGTATATTCCTAGCAGGGAAATAGCAAGGTCAAATGGGACTTATAATCCTAGTTTTTTGAGGAATCTCCACACTGATCTCCTTGGTGGTCGCACCAATCTATATTCCCACCAACTGTGGAAATGGGTTCCTTTCTCCCCCAGCCCCTCCAGCATTTGCTGTGGGTTGATTTTGTGATAGCAGCCATTCTTTGCGGAGTGAGATGGAATCTCAGTGTTGTTTTCATCTGCATCTCTGAAATGACCAGTGATGTTGAGCATTTCTTCATGTTTCTTAGCTGTTTTACTTCTTCTTCTGAAAAGTGTCTTCTAGGTGACTAGAGAAAAGAAAACCAAAATTTGGCAAAGAAAAAAGGTTTGATTTTTCACAGAAACTCTGAGATTATCAGTAACGTATCCTTAAGTGATGCTTGTACTCTGTGAATCTAGATACCAAAGAGGAGCCTTCACTGAAGGATGTTGAAGATACCATGGTGGAAACAATTGCTCTTTGCCAGAGGAATTCTCATAATTTGAATCAGCAGCAACGAGAGGTAGGAAAATGACTACTTAAGCATGTAAAAGCCTGTTCTGTTCTGAAACTAGGAATTAATTCTACTTCCATTGCCCTCTCAGCCACCTGAGTTTAATTCAGCTGGATTTTAATCACTTTTTAGTGTTCCCAGGAGTGCAAGGCTTCTGAAGATATTATGTGTCTGGCCTCTTTCTTCTCACAAAAGGCTTTATGTTCTTAGATTCAACTGTGCTACAAAATGTAAGGTACATGAATACTAGATGTCCCTGGTGTCTTTGGACTGAGACTTTGTGTATTCCATGTAGTGTTACTATGGGTATGTGGTCATTTATCATTTCTCTTATCCCTGTGGATGAAAGTGAGCATGAAGAACTGGAGCAAAGCCCTCCAGGGATACCGAGACAGCCAAGAAAAGGTTAAAGAAGACTGTGATGGAGTAGTTCTCAGCTGTGGCTACACATTAGAGCCACCTGGGGAACTTTGAAAAATCTCATTGTTCAGATTGCACCCCAGATCAATTAAATGAGAGTCTCTGGGGCTGGGGCCCAGTTATCCATATGTTTTAAAGCTCCATGACTCTAGTGTGCCAGCAAGGTTGAAACCACCTCTGTGACAGATCCCCCAGTGTACAAAAAGAAAATAAAGCTGAAAGAGGTGTAGACAAGTACCTGGTGCAAGTAGGCATGACAACAGCAAAGCAGAAACTACAGAGGGAAATGTGATTGACAACTCACTTCTGTGGTGGCTTTTAGAAGTGAAATTGTATCACAACATGGCTCCACTCCTCTGTACCTGCCCCCAGGGCGCAGGCCTCTGACATCACACCACCTGGCATCTTTCCATAGCCTGGGTTTCTGAAACAAGGAACTGAAACTTAATTTGTCATATATAGTTAGCTGTACAGATTATAGTGAAAATCTGGTTATGTTTTCTGTTCTTATGAGATGGATAAATTTCTCCCATAAGTTTTTGCCAAGAATTTTTCAAGGTCATAAATTATGAAAATTCTTTAAACTATAAATTGTGCCTAACAAACATATTTGCATCTAAATGTGATTTTTCTTTATTAAACTTTTCCATGAAATGATACATACTTATTTTTTTAAATCATTCAGTACAGATAGTTACACAGAGGATTTAAGAAAATATTACAGTATATTCATTCTATCACCCAGAAATAACTATCATTATCATTTGGTGACCATCACTCTAGATATGCTTTATCTGCCTAGGTTGATATACTTTTAGAAAATAGTTCTTGCTTTTAAAAATACAGTGTTCAATCTCTTCTAAAAAACTTATATAAAACTGAACAGTTTCTAAATTTTAAATGACTGATTATCATATTGTCTTTTAATAAATGTATCATTTAAAAAGTGCATAATCATAATGGATTAGGATTATTATGTTCATATGTTTGTGATTACATTTTTTTTGTGTGGTTATTGTTTTTTGGCTTTGTTTTGTTTTATTTTGTTTTGTTTTGTTTGCGGTACCAGGGATCAAACTTGGGCCCTTGTGTGTCCAAGGCTGTCACGGTACCAGTTGAGCTAAATCCCCAGCCCTACATTTTCTAACGACGTGCACAATAGCATGTCAGTAAGAACATTCACATCATTTGCTCTTGCTCCCCAGCCTTTCTTCTACATCTCTCTTAATTTTAGTTTTATATTGTACCTCCTTAAGGTTATAACATTTATATTCTTTTCTGTATCCATAATTCTCATAGTTGTTTAATCCTTTAAAAAATGGACTATATGTTTAGTACCCACGTTCATTGACCATGATTTTTATACCTCCTGAGTTTTTATTTCTTTTTATTTTTTTGAGTTTTTATTTTTATTAATTTTTATCAACTGGTTATGTTCAAACAAAAAGGTAGGGGTTGTTTTTTTTTTTTGAGACAGGGTCTCACTTTGTAGTTCAGGGTGGCTCTGAGCTCACTATGTAGCCCAGGCAAGCCTGGAACTCAACAATCCTCCTGCCTCTGCCTACCAAGTGCTGGGATTACAGGCGTGCCCCACCCAGCACTGTGGTACGTGGTATTGATGGCTGGTGGGCGTGAGTCATCATACCCAGCATTCTATGTGGTTACCGGGGGTCAAACTCAGGACCTTGCACTTGCGAGGCAGGCACTGGAACCACTGACCTAAATCTCCAGCCCAAAAAAAAGGTAGTGTTTTTAAAGCTATGTTTTACATGTGTAAAGCTAAGCTTTTCTAAAATGTTTTGGCCCTTTCATCTCATCTGTAATACATTTTTGACACTTTCACTTGGAAATTTTAAGAAAAAAATGAAAATTATTGGTATATATTATATAACATTTTAGAGTCCCATAAAGTGAACTATGTCTTGATTCCCAGATATAAACAGTAAAGTTAAACAAAAACTTTAGGATTGATTTGATTAGAGTTGAGCTCTTGGCCAAAGATTGGGGTCCTTGCCAGTTTGTTTTTATGGTAAAAATCCAAATGCATCTGAGTTGGAGTTTTTTTTAATAATGATGCTAGATTTTAAACCTCTTTCTGTCCTTTGAAATTATCCCTTCTCAGGATTATTATTACATCACTTTGGCTGCAAATATAAAAAAGTCTTCCTGTACTTTCTTATATACACACACGCACAAATTGCTTTCCACTCCCCCTTCCCATACAACTGGTTTCTGCTTCATTTCCGAGCAAGTTTTATAATGCCAAAAGACATATTTTTATTTATATGTAAATACTATTTTGTGAGAATACTAGGTGAATTTTTACATAATACCAAACATTAAATCTGGGGGAATACTAGTTATTATTTGCTTTTTTCTCTTTGCTTTGCTTTCTTTTGTTCTTGTGTTGGAAAATAGTGAGAATGAGTTTTTGCCACAGACACTACACTAAGTAGAACGTTTGAAATGTCCAAAAGCTTGATAATGAATTAACTTTAATATCTCCCATCAGAAGTTCCATCAGGAAATTTAAGATCAAAGTTAGATCCGAGGAAACTGGGTTGTCAGTCCTTTTCCAAGCAGGATTTCTGAGCACCTCCCTTCCCTTTGCAAGTGTATTTATGCTGCTACAGAAATTATAACTAAGTAGGCTGTTGGGTTTGTTATGCATGGAATTGCTTGAAAAGAAAGCTGTTTGCTGTGTATTAGGAGAAATTTAATCAGGCTCAGTTGTGTTGTTCTCTAAGGAGGTAAGATTGTTATTAAGGAGGGTTGTTTTAATCTATGGGCTTTTAGAGTCATCCCAGTTAAAATGTTAAGAATCAACATTAAAGAGTTAAGAGAAATACAAATTTTTAAAGGGCTTTACCTTATATTTAGGGTTAATGTGGAGGTTTAGTGGGAGAATAAATTCTCTACTTAGGGTTTAAACACACTCCCATAGTTTTTACCCTGCCCTTCCTGTCTGCCATTTAGAAAAGAAAGGAAACTCTTCAAAAAAGGTGATTCTAAATCCAGGTATGGTGGCTCACACCTGTATTCCCAGCACTTGGGAGAGGATTGCTGTGAGTCCGAGGCCAGCCTGGGCTACAAAGTGAGTTCAGGGCCTCCTGAACTGCAAAGCGAGACCTTATCTCAAAAAACTAAAAAAAGTGATTCTGAATTATCTGAATTAAAAGTTAAAAGTAACATTTCTAAGCAAATATAAAAACTAAAATATAGGGGCCGGAGATTTAGCTCAGTGGTTCCTGTGCCTGTCTGGCAAGCACAAGGTCTTGAGTTCGATCCCAGCAACCACATACAATGC
>PVIC010003760.1:0-66891 GCA_004025085.1 Thryonomys swinderianus | reverse complement strand
AAAAACTGGCAAAGTAACAGACCCAAGGACCAGTGGAATAGATTAGAAGCTCCAGAAACAACTCCAGATACTCTGAGCCACCTTGTCTTTGACAAAGGAGCCAAACATCCTCAATGGAGGAAAGACAGCCTCTTTAACCAATGGTGCTGAAAAAACTGGTCTTTAACCTGCCAAAAACTAGAGCTAGACCTGTCTCTTTTACTGTATACCAAACTAAAATCACAATGGATTAGAGACTTAAACATTAAAACAGGTTACGTAAAACTGTTGGAGACCCTGGCTTAGGCAGAGACTTTATGAACAAAACCTCTGTAGCATGACAACTAGCAGAAAGAATCAACAAATGGGATCTCAACCTCCTAAAAGGCTTCTGCACAGCAAACGAAACCACTGGCACCGCTAAAAGATAACCAACGACATGGGGAAAAATCTCCTAAAATTCTTTACCTTAGTTTGTACAGAAATAGGACCATTAAGTGGAGCTAAAAAATAAAGAGAAACAAAAAGTGTCCTTTCATCAAATCAAAAGTAGATCATATTCGCAAATTTAATTAGCCTCTCGTTAATATATTTTTAAAGTTTTAGTCAAAAATTGATACTTTCAAGTACATATATCCAGAGAACACAGGCTAAAATGTATTAAATATTTATCAACAAATTCTTAGCCCATTTGCCTATGTGCTATCTATGAGATTTATTACATGTACACATCTTTCAGTTTATTTCCATGTTTTCAGTAATTTTCTAGAATTACTTTTTAAAAAAGCAATAATACAATGTCAATAGCCATACTCTAGAATAAAATGACACACTAAAAAACTAAGTCATCAATACTATATATATATTTTTTAACTTATTCATCAGCATAATGCTACTAGTCAATCCATCTGTTATTTATTTGTTTGTTTGTTTATTTCTTTTGTGGTACCAGGGATTGAACTCTGGTCCTAGTACTTCCAAGGTAGGCACAGTATCACTTGAGCTAAATCCCCGGGCCTCAATCCATCTTTTTATTAAAGATCTGACCTATTTATTCTCATCAATTTAAATAGAATAGATAGCATTATGTTTTCATAACCCAGAAATAGTAGAAGTTGTATAATTTGACACTCATCTAACTTGTTCCTCTTAAAATTAGACTCCTTGTCCCTGTGTTATGGATTTCCTCCAGACTCAGCATAAGGGTTATAACTTTCACATACTCTGAGAAAAGTATTCCTTCTTTAAGGCTTTTATAAAATTTTCTAAATATTTCCCAGAAATTATTACAAAATAATGTGAGCCCTGAGATAAAACTGGCTCTGTTCAAACATTGTACCACCTTACTTCAGTCTGCTCCGGTCTCTGTGGGCTGCTGTTGGCTTGAGGTCTGAGCAGTTTCTTGGTGTGGCCTGGGCTACACAGGCTGTGTATCTGATGGGAGGCTAAATCCGACCCATTCCTGTCCACCAGCCACTAAGAATCACTATGGCTGCATTTGCATGAACACGGATATTAACTTTAAGCTTCACATACATAAAATTTTAAGGTAGATGTTTAGAATAATGCATTAGCGACATGTCTGAAAGTATAACTGGATCATTTAACAACTGAATATAATTCTATATATTCATTAAAATGTATTTAACTTATTAAGCTGAAAAGGATGTTTACATTTGTTGCAATTTTAATGATTAAGGCACATTTTAGTGTATTCTACACACAAGTCTTTCTCTGCCTGAATAGATCCACAAGCTTTCTTAATCATGAATAATATCACAATGCTTGTTAAACACGATGATTTTCAAGTCCTTCATAATGGTAATTAACAGTTCAGCAGCAGTGATAGAAGTAAGCTATTCATTTATTTTTACTTTAGTAAATAAGTATTTATTTTTTCTCATGCACAATAATTAAGACTGGTACTCCAAAAACACTGCTAAATTCCCTACTCCTTATTTTAAAAATATTTGAAAACAATTTTTTCAGTTCAAAACTACCTTAGGAATTTTACTTTTACAGTCATACAGTATTTCTCTAAAGTAAGATTTACAGGGCCAGTTGATTAATAGATCCTTTTTCTTCTTACCCTGAGTTGTATTTCATCTTCAGCATGGAACATATTTTCTAATAATAACTAGAAATTAAGGGCCTCTCCTCTGTCACTTTCAACTCATGGAATTTTCCATGAATGTGTTATTTTCTCCTTTTGCAGAGCAAAAAGGCAAGATCTCATGCTCATTACATTCAAAAGGTATCTTTCCACTGATGAGATCATAGATAAACAGGTTTCATCTGCCTCTGACAGGTTCGGTGAGGCCTGAGAACACAGAGGAAGTTCTCATGCTTCCCTTACCCTCCCACGTTGCTTTCCAGCTTCTTTCTAACTCAGCCAGTTGTGAACATTACGTACTATTCTTCCCATATTCTTGATATTCACAGTTCTTTCTTAATATGCACATGTACAAGAAGAGTAAGCCACAGACAAGAAATGAGCCATATCTTTCTCACTCTCTGATCCTCTTACGGACACTCCTCTACTGAAGTTTTTCAACAACAAGAAGATATCTCAACTAAGGGTAAGTGCTTACACTTACACTTGCATGGATTCTTGCCAACCACACAATTCTCTGAAAAAATAAGTTCTTACCTGTAAGACACTTTGAATTTCTCTTTTTCCGTGTTACATATTTATGGCCTCTTTCTGCTAGGAGTTCATGAATGTCAAATAATGTTTGTAGATTGAATAAAGGCCTTCCCACATTTATAACAATCAGCAAACTACCCATCATGATGAGCTTTGTCCATATTTAGACTGACAAAAGGAGAATCTCATGCACATTTTTTACATTTATGATGGCCTCGCTTTGTATTTTTGATAGAGATATGAAGAACAGTTATAAGCTTTCCCACATCCGCTCACATTCAGAAAGCCTTTCTACTTTGTGACTACTTAAATACTAAATTTAAAAAAGATCATTTCCTAAATTACTTACACCTGTTTGGCTTCACATTGCTAAAGTGTGTTGGTGTATGATCTTAAAATTTTTAATATAATAAAAGTAGATATAAATAAAGAATGTAAAATTGGTTTTCTTAATTCTATGAAAAAAATAAAAGAAAATTTCATAACAAAATAACTAAAAATAAAAAGAGCTAACACACGATATAGCATGATCTGAGGAGAACAGCCAAACTAGTGCTCAAAGTACAGGTCATACACACAGAGATTCTGTCTTAAGAAGTTTCTCTTCAGGGAGCAAAGAGAAAGTACCTATAGAAATGGAACAACTTAACATGTATCTGAGAATATTTCGAAACAATAAATAGGTACTTGCGGGAAATTATTTGAAGTTCTCTTTACATTCTATTTATCATTCTATTTTCCTTTCTCTCTCACTTTTTTCATACACACACACACCCATATTATATGTTAGCTCATGTCTAATTTACTTCACTTAACAGTAAGTTCTCAAATTGCATTTATTTGTCTACGAGAGAAGTCTTCACTAAATTCTTACACTCCTTCTATGGATTTCTTGCAGTGTGAATTCTTGTTGCAGGAAGAAGTTACCATAGGCTTTTCCAGTGTAAGTTCCTCTATGTTTCATAAGACTTGAACGGTGGACAAAGTTCTCACATGTATCACACATGACTTTCTCCAATGTGAACCTTCATGCGAATGGTGTTTTGAAAAAGGAATATAGTTTTTGCCACGTTCCTTAGAAACATATTCTTTTTCTCCATCTGTAGATCTGTGTTCAGTAAGACCTAGAGAAAAAAAAGGAAGGCTTTCCTACACATCTTACATGCCACAGGTATCAGGCCACTAGGAGCTTTTCAGTGTCGAATAAGATATGTGAAGACCACATGTTTTATATTCCCTTTACTCTGTCACGTGTACACAAGGGGCTGCATGTTGCGGACCCGTTTTCCTGTGGTTCTTAACAGCACGCAGCTGTTTTCCACCATGAATTTGCTAACACTCAGGTGGAAAGAGAAAGGTAAGTTCGTTTGTTGAAAATCACACTTCATTGTGGGTTTTCTCTTCAGTGTTTTCTTACAAATTACTAAAGGTGGCTTTTGATGATAGCTGTTTCTCAGTCATTACCAGAAACTTCCCACCGTAAGATTAGTTTTCCTGTCTAGAGGAAATGTCGTGTTTTGAGAAGGCTTTTTTACACTTGTCACACAGAAAAGAAAAATTTAAGAGACATTCTCCAAAGAGTGAGAATACTGGAGCTTTTCTGCAAGGTTTCTCCACTTTGGCTAAAATGTTCCTTCCACTGTGGCTTTTATAAATTTCCACCATAATGAATACCTTTCCCTCCAAAAATTCTGCTGAGATCCCAAACACTTGATACTGTTATGAATCTCTCAGGCTTGAAGAACTAACTTATCTGTCTTCTATGCTTCTCCTGTTCAATCTAAAAAGTCATATCAGATGTGCATGAGTGATGCAGTTAGATTCTTGTAGCTCTTCAGTATCATTATTATCCAAAAACCTTTTATGATTTTAGTTTAGCAATTTCTACTTCTCCCAAGGAAAAGCCACAGCTGTATCCTCAAAATCAGTGAGTATTGAGAATCATTTCTCAACCACTCAACTACCAGCCTTCTAGCTTCTGATTTTGGCACCTGATGATAGAAATGGTCCTGAGAAAGATGCTCAGAAATGGAAGTTTTAACGAGCTTAGCATCAGTGAGTCTGAAAAAACTTCCCTAAACATTTTGATTCCAAAGTTTCTCCAAGATATTGTCTGAGTTTTGAGGCTACATCTATTTCAGTTCTTATTCAATAAATAGAAACTTCACTTATGCTTCACAGCATGAATTTTTATACCGTATACATTATGCACCTGTGATTTTTTTATGTATTACACATTTTCCAGAAGGAAAAAAAATGGAGGCTGCTGGAGACAAGGGGACACCAGAACCAGAATCTGCATTGCAGGGGTGGCAGAGATTTTTTTTTTCTTTTTGTAGAAAGAGCTCTGGAAGCTTCTGAACCAAGAGTGCAGTGTAAGAAAATGCATGCCAATCTCCCTTACATGGGCTGCCATGGCCCAGCACTAAGCTCCACCGAACTTTGTATAACAGAAACTTAGACTGTAAGGCTAATACATAACATGGCCTAATGTTTCCCAACTCTATACACACTCACTTTTCTAACAGTTTTTCCTACCCATGTGATGTGTTAATTTCTCCTTTAGTCTTACAGTAGGTTGTCGTCACATTGTTTATTGTTAAATTTTATTAGTACATTTTTTGTGGTGCATAATGATTATGTTCATCATGAGGAATTGACACAAATGTACATAGCACACTCAACTACTTTGTTTTCCCACTCACCACTACCCTTCCTTTGTGTAAAAAGCATATCAGATTTGCTTATTTATTTTATAAGTGTTTTTCAAATGATTATAACATGGAGTAACAGCCAGACTAACAGGCTCAAAACATGTACAACATATATGATAATTACAGTAAGTCACAGTACACTTTTAGATACATTGGCCATGTTGGATCACAGCAAGTTTTATTTGCTCTTTTTTGCCAAATGTCTGTCACTTAATTCACACTTTATTATATGATTATTTTCTCATGCAAGAGGAACTATGCATTATTTTAGCTTGTATGTTAGATTTATTTCACTTAGTCGTAGGACCTCAAGACACACTAATTTCCCTATAATTACTCAAGTTTATCTTTGTGGCAGGGTAGTATTCTGCTGTGCATAAATGCCATAGTGTCTTTATTCACTCATTTCTTGATGGGATATAAGCTGCTTCCAAGATTTACCAATTGTAAATTGTGCTGCTATTTACATGGATGTGCATGTATGACTATAACATGATGCCTTTCATTCTTTTTGGAATATATGTAGAAGGGAAACATCTATATAACATGGGATTTCTCCTTTTTCAGTTTTTTTTAAAAGAATCTCCATACCAATTTCCAAAGTGGTTTATTATCACCAGAAATAAAGAAGTGTTCCTTTTGTCCATTGCCTCTCCACCATTTATTTTTCCCTGATTTACTGATGGTGAGCATTCTTTCTAGAGTGAGATGGCATTTCCAGGTTCTTTTCACTTATATTTGTTGAATTGACATGAAATCAATTTTCTTTTATATATTGGTTACTTGATTTTCTTCATCTGTGAACTATTTGTTTTGCATGACCAATTTTGATTGGTTCTTTAAACTTTGGAGGGGGGTCTATTTTTGTATTTCTTCGTATATTCTAAATATTAGTTCTTTGTCCAAGTAGTAGATGACATATTTTTCCCATTCTGCAAACTGTCTCTTCTCTCTGTTGGTGGCTTTCTTTGCTGTGCAGAAGTTTAATTTGATGGGAACTAATGTGTTGATTCTTTTTTTTAATTGAATTCTTTATTGGTAAAATTTATATACATCTCACAATCACACATGACATTAGGGAATTAGTACCAATATATGACACAGTCAGTTCTCATTTTTACCCGTATCCCCAGCCACCCACACCTTCCCACCCCCTATATACATGCTCTTTTATTTCCTTTCAGAATCATATTTATTCCTTCCCCTCATTACATCCCCACACCAAATTTCCTTTGGAAATTTTCCATTCTACAAAGACTGTCATACTTTCTAGAGCTCATTTGCATCTACAGGTGCTCATATCAAAGAAAGGATACGGTATTTGCCTGTGATCTATTGATTTCACTCATTAGCGTGTCCTCCAGGTGTATCCATTTGCACATAAATGAATCAATCTTGTCATTCTTTATGACAGAATAATACTCCATTTTATATTAAAAAACACATCTTCTTTATCCAGTCTCCAGTCGATGGGCATTTGGGTTGTTTCCAAGATTGAGCTATCACGAACTGAGCTGCTATGAACAAGGGTGTACATTTGTCTTTCCAATGTGATTTTTAAAATTCTTTTGGGTTTATTTGTTGATTCTTGATGTTATCCCTTGAGCAATCAAGGTTCTGTTCTGAAAAATTTTTGCTTGTGCCTATGTGTTCAAGAGGTTTGCCTATTTTCTCTGCTAGCACAATAAATGTTTATGTTTTAATATTTAGACATCTGCTCGAATTTGACTTCAATTTAGTGCACAGTGATAGATATGCATCTAGATTCAACTTTTAGTATGTAAACAGCCAGTTTTCACAGCATCATTTGTTTATTTCTGCTCTTTCTTCCAGGAGAGAGATTTGGCCACACAGCCAAAGATAAGGTACTAAGCGTTCCTTCAATTGTTTCTGCCATCTGTATTCTGTTTCATTGATCCAATATCATGCTGTTCTCATCAATATGGCTTTGCAGTAAAACTTGATTTCTAGGATTGTTGGGCCTTCTCCCTTGCATTTGTTGTCCAGAATTACCTTTGCTGCTCTAGGTCTATTCTGGTTCTATATGAATTTTAAGTTTACTTTCTGCAGTTCTGTAAAGAATACTATTGAAATGTTGATTTAAAATCCTTTCAAATCTATTTCACAGTTGTAAACGGATGGCCATGTTGACTATACATATGCAGTCTTCCCAGGAAAAGGAACATTTTTCCGTATCCTGATTGTCTTTTTTTTTTTCAGAGTATTACACATATTTTTTTGTAGAAACTTTAACTTCCTTGGTTGGATAGGTTCCAAATTATTTCACTGTTCTTGATGCTGTATTTCTCTGATTCTCTCTTGATAAGTTCATTATTGGTGAACAAGGACTCTATGGATTTTTGAGTATTGGCTTTGTATCCTGGTGCACTGCTGACTTTGGTTATTAATTCTAAATATCTTTTTGTGGAATTTTTGGGTCTCCCATGTAATGTATCATGCCATTTGCAAATAATGATAATTTAACTTCTTCCCTTGCTGCCCATATCCCTTTTACTGTTTTTTTTCCCTAACTGCTTTAGCCAATGTCTCAAGAAAAATTATTGAGCAGAAATTGTGGTTCAGAACATTTTTGTCTTATTCTTGATGTTAGAAGGAAAGATTTCAGCTTTTCTTCTTTGAGTGTGATGTTGGGCACTGGGTTTTTTAAACAGTTGGGTTGTTTTTGGATTGTGATAAATACTATTGATATCTATTTTCTTCAGGGTTTTGTCATGAATGGAATTAGACATTTTCAAATCCTTCTATGTGATTTTTGTCCTTGCTTTTGTTTATGTGGTGTACTACATGTATTGATTTGTTTATGCTGAATGTCCCCTGGAGTAAATATTACTTGGTTATGATGTATGATCTTTGTGATTATCTGCTTCATCGTGTTTGCCCATGTCTTATTGATGGGTTTTGCTCTCATGTTCATTAAAGAGATTAACTGGGCTGTAATTCTCTTTTTTGATTGGGTCCTATTAGAACTTCTCTAAAGTGCTTGTAGAATTTAGCATTGAAAATACATGGACTTTGCTTATTTTTATTTTAATTATTTTTTAAATTTCATCTATTGATACTGATTGTTTAGGATTTTTATCTCTTCTTGGTTCAATTTTGGTTGTTTATTTATGTATCTATGAATCTCTCCATTTCTTCCGATTTTTAAATTTTATTAGAATATACATTCTTAATTTAGCTGTCAATGATCTTCTGGATTTTGCAGAATCTGATGTGATCTCAGCTTTTTGATTCCTAACTAAATGGATTTGTAGCTGTTCTTTCCTGCAATTAGTAAAGTAAGCAAAAATGTTTGGGTTTTTTTTATTTTTTCAAAGAACCAACTCTGATTCATTGATTTTTTACACTGATTTTTAGTCAATTTAATTTCTGCTCTAGTTTTTTATAGTTTCATTCCTTGTACTAACCTTGGATTTGGAGTAAATTTTTTCTAGGACTTTGAGGAGCATAATTAGGTTATTTATTTGCACTCATTCTATTTATCTGATGTGGGAATTCACCACTATAAACTTTCCACTTAAGGCTCCTTTCAACATGTTCTACAGGTCCTGGCATATCTTACTGAAAGTATCATTTGATGACAGAGGCTAATTTCTTCTTTAATTATGTCTGTGGCCATTGATTAATCAAGACAGATCAGTTGGATGCAGACACAACTATAGGATTAAAGTAAATGCACCAATGCAGAAACCTTCAAATCCAGATAAATTTAGCCTGGGACCTTAGAGGTGGAGCCTGTGTCCTTCAGCTCAGTCCCCTCAAGAGGTCTCTTTCTAGACTGGATGTGGTTACCTGAAAACAGCTGTCCCCTACAGCTGTCTTTCACTATGGGAACCTAACACTGGAGCCCTGAAGTTAAGCAATATTAGGGCTGCTCTGAATCCTGAGCCCAACCAATCAATTTTTTTTTTCCTGAAATGGCATCAGACCAAGCATTCGCTCCAAGGATACCGCAGGCAATTTGAACAAAGTCATTCACCAGTCGTTGCATGTTACAGTGACAGGGGATTAGACTGTAACAAGGCTGACTAGAGAAATAGGTGTGACCTGTTAATTATAGAATCCCCAGACACATACACAGAGCAGTTCCCAAAGCCCTGCATATGCACTTTTCTCAAGAAGTTTCAAGAGGTTTTCAAGAGACTGGCCGAGAGCTGATGCCAGCTTGAGGAGTGGGTGACACAAAAAGCACAGTCCACATTGAATTTTTGTCACCATGTTCACTTACCCAGTGGCTGCCCTTGCACTATAGGATATAGTTACTTTTATATTTCTATTCATCTCAAATTCACTCTATGAGCCTGTTTCTTTTCCTACTTTTCTGTCCTTTGTGCTTGTCTTGACCAATTCTTTGCTCAGGACAGAAAGATCCTGAAACCGTCTTCAGAAGGAGACTCCAGAACCCAAAGCTCAGGAGCAGAACTCAGGTGGGAGAAGAATCCTGGGCTGTCCCTGCTCATCCTAACACCTACCGCTGCACCCCACACCCTGCTTCTCCCAAGCCCTCTGCACCCCAGCTTTCACTTTGTCACTGTAGAGTCCTTCTCCGCTTCCCATGAGCCAGGACTCAGGAGGAGAGGAGAAAGGACAGCTTACCCTTTGTTTTTCCATGTGCTCCGTCTCTTGGGTTTCTCTCATTTTAATTTTCTTGTCAGATCCTTCCTGGTTCCTGGAGATCTATTTCTTTCCTTTTTCCTCCAGAGGTGTTACTTACCAGTATCTGTATTCTTGGTCTCAGAAAGGCTGAACTATTGCTTAGCACTCCTTTTTTTTTTTTTTTCTGAAAGTATCCAGCATCATTTCAAGACCTTACTTTTTAAGTATTCCTTACCAGATTTGATCTCTTCCCAGTATGATATCAGTTATAGTGGACTCAGGCAAAGAGGACAGATAGATTTCTTTTTTCATGTCAAGAAGTGAAAGTTATAGAAATCCATAGTTATAGAACATATGTAGCTTAATATTCACACTAAGCAGCACAAATTGACTCACTTACAAGTAGATTCATTGCAGGATTCTTGATGGTATCTGATCAAAGGGTAAGGGTGTTGCTTTGTCTGGTTCTGTTTCCATTTTAAGAGTAATGCATAGAAATAGACCCACTAAAATATTCAAAAGTAATTTATCATAACATTTTTTTGTAAAAGTGATTATAAACATGAGCTTTATTTGAGTTATATTAATGTAAAAACAATAAATACTATGAAACATTATTTTTTTAAATTTGTGTCAGGCGAATGTGATAACCACTAGACCATGGAAACTTATTTTTTAATTTGTGAAAATCCCGGATTTGACTTTATTTTCACACGAGGTAATTTAAGCATACAGCGATACATTATTTACTATGTTTTCCCAAACGTGGGACCTAACCAGAAAATAAGCATGGGCGGTGGTGACAGTGACAATGACGGCCGGAGCAGCATGAAAGATCTCACTTCACTGTTTCCCTGCTCAGTGGCTCCCCTAACAGCAAGAAGGCAAAGCAATCAGGCCTGGCACCTGTGATCTCTAGCTCTCAGAGCTGATTAGTGTCTGATTAGGTCTTATTTGGGGGAAAACATAGCACTATATCAGCCGTATCCAATCTGTGCTCCACTGGCCACATTTGATCCCGCAGTATTGTCTGCCCTCAGCAATAGTATATGATTTTTACCAATATATCATGACGTCAGTACACTGTACTGGAACATAGACTGCTGAGGTGACAATAGGACACTGTAGAGAAAGGCTCATTTTAGGGCAAACTCCATCTCTTGTGTTGGTCAAACATAAGCAGTCGGTGGAAACTCACATCGTCAGAAATTGCATGAACTTGTGCATCTTGACAAATGCAACGCAGCCCTAGGAAAAGCTGTACCATCTAACTTTGTGTGTGTCTATGAAGATAAGTATTTACTTTTATCAGGCAGATGTACACTTTTTCTCATTTAACTATTAAATTCAGGTCTTTATTGTTTCATTTTAATGTTATAATAAAAATATTTTAAAAGAAAAAGATATATATGTATATCTCCTGACAGTTACTCTTCATTTAGTGGATGATTTGGGAAGATGTTTTAAGAATTTCTATTTCAAGAGTTCTTGTTAGTGGTAGAGTGTTTGCTTAATATGTGTGTAAACCTATTTTTAAACCCAGGATTATAAAAGAAAAGGGAAAAAGAATTTCTGTCTCCCAAAGACTGTGAAACACTTCTTAAAATTCAAATATTGTGCTACTGATTAGGCCCGACAAGGATGGGCCATGCAAACCAATATTAATAAGGCTCATGGCCTACTGTTACAGAAA
Source organism: Thryonomys swinderianus (assembly GCA_004025085.1). Lineage (NCBI taxonomy): Eukaryota > Metazoa > Chordata > Mammalia > Rodentia > Thryonomyidae > Thryonomys > Thryonomys swinderianus. The sequence goes on along the minus strand of PVIC010003760.1, from coordinate 55,241 downwards.
AATTAATGAGAGCATTTACAGATGGTTATATCACATTAAAATAGCCTTGTAAGTGGTAGCGATGATATCTTCCAAATATAGGTGTTAAACAGCCCACGTGCTCTCCCGGTTCTAATAAATGTACATATTCCTTTAGCACCTCTCAGAGATCATTGCTGAATAATTGGAGTAATGCTAGGAGTTCCAGTAAACTCTGGAGGCCAAAATTAGTTGCTTGGACAGAAGTCAAACCCCGTGTGTTCTGAAGGGAGCAATGCTACAACTGAATACCTGCTGTTGTATCTTACTTAGCTGAGTAGTTTGCTAAAGGAAGCTCATGCTCAGGTCTTTCTCTCCCATATTTCATACAAAAGACCTTCCCTAGATCTGAGCTCATTGCTCTGTGACAATATCTGTCTACATTCTTCACCGAAAGAGGTGATCGCTGCCACTGACAGGCTCAGGTGTGGCTTCAGCTCAGCAAGGAAGCTCCGGTCCTTCAAGACTGGAGCTCTTTTCCGAGACGTGGCCAGAGTTGTGAGGTCTATTTCCTCCCCGGGAAGTGCATGAGACAGCAGCGCTCGTCCCAGGAGGCCTTTCCTTGCAGAATTCAAAGTACAATGGGTACTTTAAGTGTCAGATATAATAAGCACAAGCAGGGGTCTGTGGAATTATAGAGAAGGAGAAGGTTGCTCCATCCCGAGTATTCATTGTAGTTCTCCCCTTCAGGGGCGGAAGGGTGTGCATCATTCTCGCCTTCTACCCGTTCGTGCCAGCACGGGCTCTCGTGTGTTCTTCCCCAGCTAATTGTGTTTGAAAACAACTGTTCAAGAAAACCTCCGATGTGTACGCTGACACTTATTGGGAAATATAAGTTCCTATCTGAGATGTGGGAAGAACATGCCATTATGCTAGACGTTGCTCTCTTGAGCGTCTGTTTGGAGGTTCTAGCAGAGGACCGCAGCTACTTGTACACCCTTGACCGAGGAAACGGCCCCCCTCTACAGAGTGGTCATGCTCTTCGAGGGCGCAGCTTCGGGAGGGACGCACACGGAGCGGTGAGGGAGGAAAGGGCCACCTGCCTCGCCAGCCAGATCAGCCAGATCAGCCAAATCAACTGTGGCGGTGAGCGGGGTGACAGCTGTCACAGCCAGATCGCCCGCACATCCAAACGTTGCTTTCTTAAAGTACGACAAAGGCTTACCGCAGCCTCGAAGGGGCTTTAAAAACGAAAGAATAAAATGAAACCTTTGTGAAAAGATAAAACCATACCTTGAAAACAAACGAATGTGAAGTACTTCCCCTCCAGGAAAAAGGAAGTGACACTTCTGGAATAAAACCAGACTGCAGTTTCTTGGCGTGTGCGCTGATGCGCAGGGAAGGTTGGAGAGAGAAGAGGTCGCGGAGGGTGAGCCCCGTGCAGTCATGGCCAGCTGAATACTGAGGGTGGACACACTGGCTTTCCATTCAGCTCGGAAGCATACCGCTGTGCGGCCTACAAATCCCCCACCCCAGGGCCTGGTCCGTCTCATCTTGTCCACACAGGCAGAGGAGACTGTAAATTCAGAAGATATGCCCCGTTCCACGGAAGGTAGCTCATTAGTCGGTACAGTTCAGTGAAAATCCACGACGACAGCTTCATTAGGAAAAGCACGGAAGAAAACGTGACATAAGTTCTCCAGAATAACAGAAATGCTTCCAGAAAGGCCTTGTGGGTTCAGGGTGTAATTCAAGCTTAAGTCTACAGACTTGGAGTGTATCCAGAATCAGTCATATTTGCCCAGATTTTTGTTGTTGTTGTTGTTGTTGTTCTAGAGTTTCTGAAATGTGAACCAAAAATCATTTCTGGTACCTTCAGATTGACCATGTAGTTGACTTTGCAAATGTTTAGAGAGTGATGGTGGCTTTTCTATGCACTCTTTAGGCCTGAACTCTCCACAGTCAGGATTATGAGAAACATAAACATGACTAAAACAAGAAGAGACGGGGCAGACTCCTAGGATGTACTAGATGTTCTGTGGCCAATGTATTTTCTCAATCTATTCCACTAGGCTCCTCTGTTTCTTTCTTGTCATTTCAGCAAAACAACACTGATTTCACTGGGACCTTCACACTACTGCTAAATATCTATTCCTACTTCTCTTCTGGAACAGTGGGTCCTGCCTAACTAACCCAAATCCACTGATTAGTTACTACCTGTTGGACATTACCAGCTTAGAAACTTTCTAACAGAAGAAACAACTTCTTTTTTATTTATTGTTACATTTTGCTACATTTCACAAGGCTTGACAAGTAGCAGATATTACAGAAATGAATGCTTGCATGCCTAAGTGTTAGTGCCTGGTAATTTTGTCACTTGCAGCCCTGAGTCGGTGCTTTCTCTGCTATAGTGAATCCCTTTGAACATCATTATCTGTGCAAATCAATGAATTTGTATGCACTTTATGTGTCCAAGGTTTGCCCTCAAGTACACGGAGTGATTATTCAATACATGGCCTTACAACTCCCTATTCCCTTTGATGACTTGGACATTGTTTAACATGACATAAAGGAAAATGGTTTATGTCTCAGCTGAAAGAAAATCTATGATTCCCCCTGGGATCTGTTGTTTTTTCTCCTTAGGGATAATGATAGTGTTATAATTCACCATGTCAACATTTTGTTTTTATTGGAGGCATCACTTAGAAGAAACGATTTCTAGCATCTTACTCTAAGATTTGGTTCCTGAATTTGTATTTTAATTGTGTATGTTGGTCTATCATCTTGTTATCTGTCTCAGTTATTTATTTCACTGTCTATTCTCCTTTAAGTAACTTTATATTCTCTATGGAATATACAAGAAATGTAAAATTGAAAATGCCTCATAATCTAATATAGAGTAAGCATCTGGTAAATCTTGGTCCCATTCTTTGTCCTCTGATTCCTATTCCCTTCACTAATGATCTACTCTCAAACAAAAGTTCTAGTTGTTTTTTTTCCTCTTTCTTTCCATGTAAATATGGAAAATTCCTTTTTCATTCAGACATACTGATTCATGTTATTTCTCAGTTTTTCAGTTTGATGAATACAATCTAAAGAAATTAGAATAAACTGTGGTGGACAAAATGACCTTCCTTTATGTTCAATACCATTATAATAAGGCTAAATACTAAAATTTGCTAACTAAAGATAGCATAGCCTAATTACTACTTGGTATGCCTAGTACATAAGGAGCTAGGATCACATACCTTAGTGATATACAACGTCCTGTGCGGCCACTAGCCGGACTCTGGTTTTTCTCTGATCAATTTCTTGGAGGTCTGGATGGTGGAGAGTAAGTCTATCCTCTCTGATCACTGGCGAGTCTGCTATGGCCCATGCACTCTCAAAGCTGCAGTTCATGTTTTCATGGCTTTTACCAGCGCCCTTCCCTGGTGCCTCACTGACAGCACTTGGTTAGGCCAAGCCATGGCAGCTCCGAGGAAAACCCGCTCAACCTCCCCACAGAGAGACAAGTTCTCGATCATCCACTAAGGCCCAGCAGCCCCTGGCCATGTTCCTGCTGCACGGGATTCCTTTCCTCTACAGCTGGAGGGATAAAGAATCTGCACTCAACTAATATTTTGAATAATTAGTTTATTCCTCTTTCAGGTCCATACTTATTTTGTAGATGATTTTGACTTTTCATAATTCATTTTAAATTTAGGCTGACCCTGAGCTCACTATGTAGCCCAGGCAAGCCTCGAACTCAGCAATCCTCCAGCACTCAGAAGGCAGAGGCAGGAGGATAAACTCTTAAGGTTTTGCTATTTCAAAATTCAGTGTATCTTCATATGAAATAAAGTTTAAATAGAATAAAATGCACAGATATTAAGTATATCATTCAGAAAGCATCAAAATTTTTATTACCTCAGAATGAACTTCAGTCTTTTTTGAGAAATTTGTCTATCATGGTGTGAACATCTGTAGTTTTGTCTTTTTTTTCTTTCAAAGTAGATTTGTATTATAGAGCGTTTTTTAAAAATTTTCCAGTGATGAAATTTGATTTCTTTCTAATCTGAAGAAATTATAAAGTAATGGGCTACAGGATATGCATTCTTTAAATCTGGACGAACTTCTTTTCCTTGAAAATGAATGCAAAAATGTTTCACCTGCAGACACAATGCAAGAGATTTACACTTGCTCCACACTCTTTCCAATGTCTGAAGGTTAAAAATGGTAGCATTATCATGACTCACATGGTTGACACCAATGTAACTCCATGCACAAGAAGAGATATAAAGTATCACAGGAAGGACATCGACTTCTTTCAAACTGGAGTGGTAATGAGCACTTGGGAAAGATTTCTAGGTGCACAGCACAGTAGCTGCCTTTTATTTAATGCAGATTCTTCAGAAGGAAGGCGAGAGAGCTGCAGCAAGGGAATGAGAGTGAAAAGTAAAACGGGAGGCCAGGCTGATGGCACAGAAGTTTAGACGGAAATTGCGCTAAGCTGAAGACAGGAACAGGGTAAGGGTTCTGGAAGGCCAGCAGGGAGACAAGGCTAGGTATGGCAGGACAGAGAGACCTGGGCGACACGTCTCAATTTTAAAATTCCAGACACTTTATTTTATATATAAAAATGTTTTTTTGTTGCATTGTATTTTTTTGTGAAACTAGAATGACTGGATACAATATACTAATGACTGTAAATGTACTTAGGTAATTTTCCTCATCATTTCAGTTTCCACATTCTTAAGTGCCATGAATTGTGTAGCTTGTAACAGACACCTCCTAGACTCCAGTACAAAGATCACAGAAAAATTAAGTCTATTGCCGGATGTGGTGGCTCACACCTGTAATCCCTGCACTCAGGAGGCAGAGGCAGGAGGATTGCTGAGTTCCAGGCTTGCCTGGGCTACATAGTGAGCTCAGGGCCAGCCTAAACTATAAAACGAGACCCTGTCTCAAAAAAAAAAAAAAAAAACTTAAGTCTATTATATTATGCAGGGTTTTCCATACTTCATAATCATGCCATTTTATCATCTTTCTCTAAAATATTGAGGCATCTTTTCTGAGATTCTTCATATTCAGTATTGCTTTTAATAATGGTCATAAAGTGATATAAAATATATTCATGAGTAAAACACTTTGCTAAGTTAAATAACATAAAACAGTAGTGATAAAGATCTAACTGATAAAAATACTTCAAATATTTTATAAGAATGAGAACAGGATGGTATGTTTTTCTTAATTTTATAGATTTTCAGCAATCCTAGATAAATGTATAACAAAGCTGTTTCAAGTAAATTTTAGTTTCCTCAAAACATTATTTTATTGAATAAGGAAGTAAGAATTAACTTAAAAAAATAATAAAACGGCCAGGCGTGGTAGCTCACGCCTGTAATCCTAGCACTCGGGAGGCAGAGGCGGGAGGATTGCTGAGTTTGAGGCTTGCTTGGGCTACATAGTGAGCTCTGGGCCAGCCTGAACTACAAAGTGAGACCCTGTCTCAAAAAAAAATAATAATAATAATAAAACTGTTCATTTAAATTGATTTGAATAAATTTAAATCAGATAGCTGGGCATTGTGGCTCATGACTGTAATCCCAGCACTTGGGAGGCAGAGGCAGGAGGACTGCTGAGTTTGAGGCTTTCCTGGGATATATAGTGAGCTCAGGGCCAGCGTGAACTACAAAGCAAGACCCTGTCTCAAAAAAAAAAAAAAAAAAACTAAGTCAGATAATGTAGACAAGTTATTTGGTATCTCTTAGCTCTAACCTTAAGCTATAATCTACATTTATCAAAAAAATAAATATATTCTTTATTATTAAAATTTATTTTTCCTACATTTATAATTTGCATAAGTTTTTATATTAACTTTCCTATTTAATTTTCTCTCCTCCTATATCATAACAAATATTCAACTATTAGATTTCTGTTTTCACCAGTGACTTAACCAAAAATTAGCTAAGGAGTGCACAAATAATCAAATATTTTTAATATTTTTTCCTAAATTTGTGGCAAGTTTACTCTTTTACTTTTAAGTGTGGTATGTTTTTTGGAGTTTGTACATTGCACATACGTGAATATTATCGATATGCTGCATCTATAATAATTTGATAAAAACTACCTTGTGGTTGCATTCAACAGAAATTTTACTGTCCTCCTCCTTTATATTAGCAAAACTAACAGCACTAGTAAAACTTGCTCTTATTTCTTGCTTTTGACACTAATGGGAGTTTTCAGTGAAGACTTCAGGTCCACTTGATGCATGAGCCTAGTAGTTCTCCTTAATTGTGTTTGTAAATTCAATAGCTATTATAGAAAGAGACATTCTTAGCTGCACTTTACAAAAATTATTAGACCTTCTGGACTATACTTTATTCATTCATAACTTCTACACGTCTTAAAACTGTCTTCTGTTGAGTAACTCAGAAATGTACACTTGTCTCTCATTGACCTTGGAAGGTTTAATTCCATCACAGGCTTCTCTGATATATTTTGTCTAAATCTAACACACTGGTAGTGAGCTCCTACCAAAAGGAACAGACAAAATTCATTTTATAATATATAAAAATACAGTAAATATAGTCCTTGACTTGAGAGGGTTCAATTTATAATTTTCAGACCTTCCTATGTTCTTCCAGTAGAAACCATCTGAATTCCCACCTTTTCCAAAGCTAATGACATGTTTTATGACACACTTATGATGCTGATTGTCAGAAGGCTTCAAAATCCAGTCAGACCCAATGACAAGAGGTAAGAATTGAACCTGTGCAGTGTAATACATTTGTAACATATGAATGTTATAGGTTGTTATCATGTATTTTTACATGTATTTTCAACCATATACTGTTTTCACAAAAGATGACATCCTTGTAACTAAAAAAGCATTCATAATAGAAAGAATTAATTCATTGTACACTTTTTGAAAGTGTGATCTTAGTAAAACAAAGTAATTGTTATAGTTTACATCAGGAGACTTAATGTTGAAAGTAAAACAATGACATATTTGAAACATTGGGGGACATTTTAAATTCTAGATCCTCCAATTCCATTTTTGATGTCTAAGTATGTGTCTTCTAATCAAAATTGCAAGAGGGATAGACTGTTTATAAAGAAAAATGAATGAACTCATTTACACTCATGCTGTGTTTCAAGAGTACTGTCCATAGACTTCTTTGCTTCTTCTCTCTTGCATCTTGTTTGAGTGGCCTATCGTCTCTTCTAGTAAGGCCACAATCATGCATGTCCTAATTTACCTGGGAGGATAAACCTCTGATATCGTCCTCCACTTCCTATACGGGGTATTTTCTGTACCATTCTGTGACCCTTTATAAGCTGGGTACGGAGTAAGGAAGCGGGGAAGACTGACCGACTTCAGAACTTTTCTGTTTCTCCAAATGTGTTCCGTTTCTATTTCTTCCCACTGGTAAATCAGGTAGACTTTCTTTTTCCCCAGTCAACATTAGAAGTGACACTCTTCGTCCCCTATTTTTCTGGCTTTCCTCTGAAACAACATCAGCTTTTCCCTTCCCTTCCTCTGGAGAGTGGCCTAAAAGGTAATGAGAAGAATCAAAGATCCGGACCTGTCATCTCACGCTCCTCCTTCCCTTTGCAGAGGCCGCTGTGTGGAAGGGGGCTCATCCACTGTGCATCGCCTCCTGTTACCCCCTTCAATTTACCTTGGAGTCTCTCAAGGCTGCTTTTTTTTTTTTTTTAATCTGAACAGACTAGAAAACAACCATAGAGAAAATATTTATGGAATAACAAATAACCAAGGAAAAATCAAGCCAAAGAAGCAAGAATGGATGGACAAGGGAAGAAAGAATGGTGTAAAGGGACTTTCCTAAAAACGCGTACACTGAGGCAGGCGCAGCACGTACTGACCTATGAATCATCCGTTCTTACCACTTTCAAAGAAAGTGCAAGGAGTGACCCGTGAGAACGCGCTGCACGCTGAGTCGTGGCGCTGCTGGTCTGCGGAAATAGCACAGGCGTGAGCATGAGTCCGCGGCAAGGGAAACGGAGACACCATCAGGCCAGCTCCGTGGTGCTGCGTTAGAAGGCCGACCTGACAGGGAAGTTAGGTGCCTGAATATGAGCCAGTTTGTTACCTGAATCTGACTCAAACTGCCACTGGCACAAGCAAAATCTGTTTGTGGACTCTTAAACGTTGCAAAGTTACTGTGAAATGAGATACCTAACCTTTATTCCCCCCCCCCCTTAAGAAGAGAGTAAATACTCATCAGTCTAGTTGGAGCTACTTCCGGAAGTCATCAAACCAGACTAATGAGACTCGCCCCTCCCGCGGCCCCGTGGGGGTAACATGCTACATATGGGAGACGCTGCCACCGAAATCTCACTTAGTGTGAAAAAATTGTGCCAATCCCTTTCTTAGAAACACTGCGAAGGAGTTAACAGACTAAGCTAAAATCCTCACTGCAGCCATTACTGATGGGACTGTCCTTAATTCTCATGTCTTTTTTCCACGTCAGCTGCTCTGGATTCTTTCCGTCTAGAAAGACACAGGTCTTCATCCCCGAGTAACATAATTCATTTTCTGAAGCAGGAAAACATTTTACAGAAGGAGGCTTTTTTCTCTTTCCATTGTTGTTGAAGGTCATAGAGGTACTGAAAATTAAAATTCTTGACATGTGATGACGCTTCTAACAAATATTACCAAATGCACCAGATTTTGAAACCTGGTGTTGTTCTGCTGAGCAGATATTCATAATGATCTGTAGTTCAGCTCTGGGAGTTTTGAAACTAATAATACATTTTTATTGATCAAAATTCTTAAATATTCATAGTAGGTTCATTTAAGGATTTAATGTCTCATCTAAATACAGGCTATAAACCTGAAGGATGTTGGCAGATATTTTTTTTTCTTTTACTATTGGGCTTTATGTTCCCTCATTCATGAGTCTTTAGGTTTAACAAGCTCTTTCTGAAGCAGTCCAGGCATCATCCTCAATAATTGTGGAGGAAAGTAATTGTCAAGCAGCATGGGGGAAAATCTGAACTCTGTTTGGAAACTTGTATGGATAAAGACAATTATTCTACTGCATCTCATTAAACAAGGTTTTGGTAACTGGAAAGTGCCTCTTCCTTTTCTACACAATACTGTATTTCATATTTTGAGGTCTTTCTATTACGAACACCATAAGCTATCTCTAATAGAATTATCAGAATAATAAAACACAAATAAAGGTTTCATTTTTCACCTAATATTTGTGTACCATGTTCTTGATTTGATGTTCCTTTATCCCCCTTGTCTGCTGCAAAACATGCTCACATTTTGCCTTAAGAACATGGCCTCCATAGGAACATTTTGCAAACTTCAAAGCAGAAAATTGAGGCATTATGAAACGGATTTTCCTTGTACATGGTGTTTTGTTTGTGACCTAAAGTATCTCCCAAAAGGCTCTTGTGTTTCAGGCTTAGTTCCCAGCTGATGGGCTTGGGAAGTGACTGGCCATGAGGGTGCTAGTCTCATGAATGGCCTAATCCACCCATAAATTCCTAGGTAAATAGCCTACTGGGCTGTAATGCACAGTTGAAGGGAGTGGACATAATGAGAGAATGGGGGGGATGTCTCATGCCAAGTACTCCTCCTCTCTGACTGTCACTTACTTGTTTCCTGAGTTCCAGGAAGGGAGCAGCTTCTCCAATTCCTGCTCTTCTTCGAGACGCTTATGCCTCACCACCAGCCTACACTCGGTGGCTTAGCTGACCATGAGGTAAAACATCTGAAACCACAAACCAAAATAGGTCTTTCTTCTTTGAAATTGTTTCCCTCAGACTGGGAGACAGTAAAGAGAAGCTGACTGACACACTTGTACAAACCAAAACTTTTCCCAGAAGCCCCCATTCAGCTGCACAGCGGGCCACTTCCATGGAGAAACTGAGGAAAAGAGTGACTTTTACAAAGAAAAATCATCCTAATCATTCACCATGATCAGTAGGTATTTACTAACTCAGGTAAATCAAAGGCTGTGTGAAACAATAGCAGAATATTCTTAATAGGCACAGAATAGCGGTTTATTACACAAAGTTTTTCATTCAGTAAAAATGTCTATTTAAATTTATTGAGATTTTTCCTTGACATGTAAAAAATAAGTCGTGAGAATTAGATAAACTACTTTCAGTTTTTCAAAGCTTCATCATTAGACTATAATAACAGTAGGAAATCAGAACATTATAGTTGATGTTAAAAACTGGGAAACTGTGAGTTCAAGACCACCCCATGCCACATGGGGAGTTTAAGTCCAACCTGGACTGCACAGCAAGACTTCACCTCAAAAAACAAAAACACTGCCAGAGTTTTAGCTCGGTGGTTCCAGTGTGTGCCTAGCAAACACAAGATCCTCAGTTCCACCCCTGGTAACCACATACAACAATACCAGATGTGGTGACTCACGCCCACCAGCAATCAGTACCACATACCACAGTGCCAGGCATGGTGGCTCACTCCTCTCATACTAGCACTCAGGAGGCAGCAGCAGGAGAACTGCTGAGAATGAGGCTTGCCTAGGGTCTATAGTGAGTTTAGGGCCAGCCTGAACTACAAGTGACACCCTGTCTCAAATAATATATATATATATTTTTGGACAATAAATTTATTAGTACATTCATTAGTGCTCTTTCTCTGATATACTAAAACCAAGTGATTTAGTGGTCACAGGCCAGATAATGTCATGAATTCAATAAAATGAGTATTTACTGTTTTAGTTTTCAAATATTATACCAATTAAACTGCTTTGATGACTACCAAATGGCAGGCACTATTACTCTAAAATGACAATTACATTTAATTAACTTAAGAGCCAAGTTAATTTTCATTAGCACATTATTTGAATTATTTTCCTAATTGGAGGAAATACACTTCATCATTTTTACATTATCACCTATGTAAACCTTATGATCATTATAAAAACTTCATGGGCATAAAAGATATTCTGAGTACATGAAACTATATTGCATGCAGAAATTAAAATATGGTCTTGACTTTACCATCATTAGACTAAATGTCATCAATAATATTACACTAGAATCAAGTTGCATTTCAAGACTAATATTCATGAAATGGGTTCAGTTTGTGTTTAATACTTGCATTTTTACCACTTAAAATGTATTTTAGAAATTTCATCATAGAATAATTAAAATGCATTACTTTTAGGATCTATATACTTAATATTTTCTAAATGTTTACCAAATACCTTTAAGAATTGAAAAGTTTTTAAAATTCTTATGATTCTTTTCAGATATTTGTATCAGAAATATAGAGTAATGACATATGTTGATATATTAATATAAATTTGCATTCAATTCTCATTCAACAGACAAGGACACAAAATGGCTACAGTACCAAGTTAATGTAGTTTTCTTATTGGATAGATGTTAACAATTTAAAAAATACTTAGTGAATACTTTAAAAATTCTGCAATTTACTTCTAATTTTTTGAACATTAATTTTATAACATTCTTTAGTTATTTCTTGCCAAAAATATCTGTACTGGTCATTCTATTTTTTCTCATTATATTTCTAGTAATATAAATGTCCTGGTTTTATAACATTTACCGTTATGGGGCAACTTGACTAAGGGACAGAATGCTCAGACAGCCGCTAACACATCACCTCCTGACATGTCTGTGGAGGGTGTTTCCACAAGAGATTGTTTTTGGAATCCATATGCAGAATTAAGATTCGTCCCCACTCATGCAGGCCAATGTTCTCATTAGGAAATCAAAGGCCCAGTTTCCTCTTTCTATTCTTGAAATTAGGTCATTCTCTTCTGAGTTCTAGCCCTGAAGATCTCTTCCCAGGATCTCTGATTTCAGAACTTACACAATTGCCTCCCTTCCCTGTCTAGGTCAGGATGTCACTTCAGGTACTCTGTCTTTTCGGACTTACAGACAGAGAATGGATCATACAACCATCTTTCCAGCTTCTCCTGCTAGCGGAAGACAATTTGTGGGATTTCTTGGGCTTCGGCATCATGTGAACCAATTCCGATAACAAATTTCTTCATACATCTAAATATATCTTTATTGGTTCCTTGTCTCTGGAGAAGATTATCTGGCACCATCGTGATTATCTTAGCTCATTCTTGAAATTGCATTAAAGTACTGTCAAGGAGAAGGTGCAAGCGCTTTTTGACTGTTTCAAACAGCAGAATGCAACAAAACCAATTCTGAGTGATCTGTGAGGCTAGGTAGAAAAAGAGTTATGAAGCTTCTACCCAGTTGTCTTTGGAGCCTTGGTGGTAGGAAAGGAAAGAAGTTCAGATCCTACAAAATTCACATCCTTCGGTGCAAAATTGAAGGAGATCTTCCAAGACAGTCAGCCCAAATTAGTTGATAATGAAACTGGGGTCCCAGGCCTAGCCAGCATTAACTGGCAAGCTCAGGAATGAACCTACTGGAAGGCAGCATGGTGGTGCCTTTGCAGGACCACAGCGCAATGGGCTTGAAACTTCATCTCTGTAAATACCTGGCCTCAAATCGAGAGCAGAACAGTATAATCTCATTTCAGAGCCCTCAAGTGTGGGGTGATTTGTTGGGAGTCCTACCTTGTGCTCCCAAACGCATTAGCTGAAACTAAGTGACACACAGCACAATTTTATCACGGATCTGAAGGCTGAACCTTTCAAGGTCCTTTATGAATTTCCAGCTGGTTTTATCCACTTGCTTTTTCTGTTTTGATCTGTTTCTTCTGCAGTGATGGGAATTCAACCCATGGGCTGCAGACTGAGCTACATTTCAAACTTTTTAAAAAAACACTTTGTTCATTTGTTTGCTTTAGAGTAGGTTCTCACTGAAGCACTAAACCATCCATGCCAAACTGAAGCTTGTAGTCCTCCTGCCTCAGCACCGCAAGCTTCTGAGATGGTTGGCATGTGCCATCACAGCTGGCTTTGTACTTATTTGTGTGTCCTTAAGTGTTTATTCTTAGAGAGTTAAGATTCATTATAAAACTTCTGATTGGGGGTGTTCGTATCCTTACTGTCTTGTTCATTTTTTTATTTTTTAGCAGTTCACATTCAAAGTACATAATGGTTACCTTCCTTGTATGAGTTGCTACATGCACATAATACATCTCCACATTTCTATCCCCTCCTCTAACCTCCCTGTCCCTGTCTTCATTCCTTGGTCCCCTTTCTTTTGTGCTTGTTTTAGGAAGAGAGGATATTAAATTTTGGAGGGAAAGAACAACTAAATCAGAATTACAGGAACACAGATATATTTTTGAGGATATTGACTTTTGAGAAAGAAGATGTAGGAGATGTAATGACTTAGTCATTCATTTGTTTAATTTAGCCAGATCCACTAATTATCCTAATATAAAAGACATTTTTAGCATCAAATTTAAGGATTATCTTTATTCTTCCTCCTATATTTTGGGTTTGTAATATCCATTTATTAATATTACCTCGGAGCCAGGCATGGTGGCTCACGCCTGTAATCCCAGCACTTGGGAGGCAGAGACAGGAGGATTGCTGAGTTTGAGGCTTGCCTGGACTACATGGAGAGCTCAGAGCCAGCCTGAACTACAAAGCGAGACCCTGTCTCAAAACAAAAACAAAAACAAAAACAAAAACAAAAAATATATTACCTCGGATGTACCTATTTGCAATTAAGTCATAACTGGATGCTTTTGCTGAGCTAAATCTTAGCCTGGACACAACATGATAAGATCGTATGAATCTACCTGTAATATTGTAGCTAAGAAATGTTAAGAAGAAAAGACAATCTCAAGTTTTAGTACATTAATAGAAGGGAGAAAAAGCCGTTCTATTTCTTTTCTATGAACAGAGAAAGGGTGGAAAAGATACTGTTTTTTCACCTTAAGTCCATTGGAATGTCAATAACCTTCTTTAGTGGGGGGGGCAAGACTCACTAGAGTGGAACCTCAATTCATGAATAGTTTTGTCTGAGCAGGAGCTTTTGGTAAAATTTTGTTTTTCTTGTGAACTTTACGTGGGGTGGGGAACGTAACTGAGACCCTCTTTCCCTCACAAACATGAACACAGCCATCTTCCACAACTGTGGAAGAAATTAGGTTTGTAAACTGAGGTGCTACTATATTTTCAGTTTTGCAGTCCAAGAGTTTGCTATATTTCCTAAGATTTCAGTCTTGGAAATACAGGGTTTATCAGTAGAGTGCTGGAGCTCTTCAGTCATCTTTGGACTTTGCCCAGGCATTTCTCCCACTAGGAAAACATTTGATGCTTTAAGACATAGACAAAAGCTGATTGTCCTCTTGAATGAAAACAATTTGTTCCATCAATAGAATGACAAACTACATTTAATCTAATCTTGCTGGCATAACAATAAGTGAAGGTTTCTAGGGGGTAGGAAAGCCACCTTCTCGACTTCCAGGGTTTAAAAGGCTGAGGCTATTTCAAAATTGCTACACAAAGTTTATTTCCTCACACAAATACGTAGCTTTTACTTTGGGAGGATGTGGTGCTATATGTTTGATGATCACTGCTTCATAATCCTAAAAAAAATCTGAAAAATTGATCCCCTTAAATAATGAGAAAGCATAGAAATGGGAAGAAGTTAAGCCATCTTTCCAAAAATCACACAATGAACAGTGTTGGGATTCCATAAAACCATTGACCAGAGTATAATTCCTTATTTATTTATGTATTTTACATTACACCATCAAGAATTAATAATTTATCATCCAGAAATAGATATGCATATAAGTACACACACAAATACATGCTCACATATGTACACATAGCTCCCCTTAATGGTAGGTTCTACATCTAACAAACCAGAAATAAAAAGTCTTTGAAAAATTATGTCTGGACTGAAACATATACATATCTTATTCTGGTTAGTAGCTACAGGTGGAGCAAGACTTAGCTCCCAACCTGAAACGCATATTCATGTTCTCTAAAAATCAAAGAATGAATTTTAGGAATGACGAAGGCTTAAGTAGGAAAATTTTGTTGAGAAAGAAAACTTCTGCCTGAGAGGAGCAGAAGAGGGAACCCAGGAAGGTGGGTAACCCAGAAGAGCCTTTTTTAAGGGATATTTATGGAACAGACCCATGAGGTGAGGCAGGTTCGAAGCGGGACAAATTACAGTCAACCACTAACGTTGCAAATACAGTAGCTTACGTAACATTGGTACAGTGAGAAACCACACAAAATAGACACAACCACGATCAACCAATAAGATTACAAAAAATATAATTGCTAGGGTAACACTAATTAAATGGGAATTCAATGAAAAATCCAATGAGAAATCAGGTCATGTAACAATTATACAGGAACTTTTGACTTAGACTCTTTTCCAGGGAGGTGGGTTAAAGTCCTAGCCCTCTCCCCCAGGAGATTGGTGACTATTTTAGAATATCAAACACTGTTGTTTATCTTAGAGAGGTTGGCACCCTCTTTAGAATATCTGCCCAATGCCCACTTAGAATATCAATCATGGGCGCCAGAGATTTAGCTCAGTGGTTCCAGCACCTGCCTAGCAAGCACAAGGTCCCTGGTTCAAAGCCCCATATCCACATACAATAATACTGGGTGTGGTGACACACACCCACCGGCAATCAGTACCACACGCCACAGTGCCAGGTGTGGTGGCTCACATCTGTAATCCCAGCACTCAGGAGCAAGACCCTGTGACAAAAAAAAAAAAAAAAAAAAAAAGAATATCCATCAGCTGTTGATTTTACATGGATGGGATATAGCCTCTAAATTGGCTTCTGTTCACCTCCTAGGGCCAGGCCTATCTATCTATCTGCCTACCACATGTCTAGCTAGCTTTCCTACCTATAATAGTGTCACATAAACGCTGCAGAAAAACAACTACTTACCTAGCGTTCATGTTGTATCAGCAATGATAACAAATAAGTAGAGTAAGGATGATAGTTAGCTGTATGGACAAATAGTATAATCCCTTCTCTAGTAACTGGTTGCACTTGGACTTCAGAGTGAATTATATCCCCAGATTTTTCTTATTTTTTATTTCAAAACAGGATTTTGATAAATTCCCCACTGTTGACTCAAACTGGCAATCTCTCTACCTCACCCTCCAGAGTAACTAGGATTATGGACATGTGCCTCCATATTTAGCTAATGTTCTATTTAAATAAGGGAACATTCAAAGATTTGAGTTATCTGTGATGTTGTAAAACCAATTCTGCACATACTGAGGGATAACAACTCTATCTATTTTTCAATCTATATGTAAGCATATGCATATAAACACGTATCTACATACACAGATATGCTTGCATATATATGATCTACTCATGACCTCTCATCATGCACTATTAATCATGCTACATCTTGTGATGAGAAATACATATATGATGTTATAGTTACACATTATAGCAGAGCAAACATCACAAAATTATTATGAAATTCTGAAGTTCAATTTTTTGTTGTTTTTGTTTTTTGTTTTTTGAGACAGGGTCTCACTTTGTAGTTCAGGCTGGCCCTGAGCTCACTATGGAGCCCAGGCAAGCCTCGAACTCAGCAATCCTCCTGTCTCTGCCTCCTGAGTGCTGGGATTACAGGCATGAGCCACCACGTCTGGCAATAGATGAAGTTCATTTTTAACAAAAAAAAGTCAAGGTAATGTTAAATATTAGATAAAGACATAGCATATATTGAAGTAGCTTTGTATAGAAATAAAGTAATACTGAATTCTGACAGTAACTGCAAATCTAAAGTTCTGTAGCCATTCAGAAAAGCATCTGGCACCTCATATTCAGATGAGGCATTGACATGAACAGAGACACCATGAGCGGAGGACTTTCACCGGGGTTTGTAGCGGGGCGTGAATGAGGCTGGTCCTGCTGATGGTTTTGTATCTCCTGGTTGTTTCTCAGGGGGATGATAAGCAGGAAAGTAGTAAGTACACACTTTCCAATATGAGATCTGCAAAGCATATAATTAGTATCGGTAAACTTAGTTCTATCTTTAAAACAAATAGGTTAGTAAAATCAGGACCCAGAAGATAATGATTTTCCCAGTCTATCCATAAGAACTCAGGCTTTGGAGGTCATACAATCTCACCACAATTTTTTGTCTTTATTAGCAGAGAAACCTATGCTCATCTAAAATTTGCGCAAGTGGTTTTACATCTGATAACAGCAAAGAAAGCTTTCAAAACAGCTAGCACTGAAAAGAGTCAGAGAACCAAGGCGATAAGAAGGTTCGGATGGACACAGGGCCAGCCCATGTTTACGAATCATCAAGCAGCAGAGAAGAGGCAAAGGTTTCTGGGTTGAACTTGTGCCTCCCTGAGCCTCAAGTCCAGTTTGTGTCCTTAGCACAAAGTTTTGGACGAGGGCTCCAAAGAAGGCCCTGTGCTTGAGCACACACTGAAATAGCTTCTAAGAAATTTCTTTTTTTTTTAATCACCAAGTTTTTCCTTTCTTCATTATTTACCACTAAGCTCCATTACCCTTTGAATATTTACTATTTCACAGTATCAATCACGCATTGCAGAACACATTTATAGCTTCATTTTCTCATATCAGAGAAAATACACTGTATTTGCACATCTGTGACCTATTTATTTCACTTATGAGTATGTCCTGCAGGTATGTCCATTTGAGTATAAATGACTCAATCTCATCATTCTTTATGGCAGTGTGGGGAGGGGAGGGGGGAAAATTGAGAATTAAGTTGTGTCATATACTGGTACAAATTCTCAATGTGAAATGTAATTGTGATGTGTATATATAATGTATCAATAAAAAGTAAAACAAGAAAATACAAAAATAATTTATATTGCCACTCTAGAATCACATTGCACAGGTAGTATTTTTACATATTAATCCTTAGGATCTGGACTTACCACAAATAATAATTCATTAGTTCAGGTCATCTAACAATAAATACTTTGATATTTTTATCCTAGGAAGCACTGCTTCTTTCTATAGTCCAGAGGTTCCTTTGAAAAAAAAAAAAAAAAAAAAAAAAACGTTTTTCTCTGCACTGCTCTTTAGACTTTTCAGTGCCAAGAATGTGACCCTCATAAAACAAGTGAGTGTGTTCTACACACATGAAAATAATTACAACAGAGAACAAGTCAATGATACAAATGCAACTCACAGGACTATGGATAGGGGATGAATGTGTGAGAAGTACCTAAAACACTTAATATGAAGAAAGTTTATGTGATGTTTTATTTGTGAAGAAGAGAATTTTGTTTTTTCTTCCTTAGGAACTGAGGACTGAACTCAGCTTCTTGCAGGCAGGTGCATGGCCACTGAGCTATAGCCCTGAACCTTGAGGAAAACTCCTGAGCAAAATCTCATGTTAAGCTTTTTAAAAGTGTAGTTTTTTTTAACTTTAAGATTAATTTATGTAGTCTCTAAAATATTGTATTTAAATTCATTTGAAATTTAGTAACTGAACTAATTACCATGGAAAGAGGAGGCACTGGTCCAGACTGAGATGTGCTACTCTGGCATTATTGGAAAGACCTGGTAAGAAGGAGGCTAAAAATGGCCTCCTGAGAGCAGCGTATGCTGATTTCTAGATGTCTCCTGTCCCTTGCGGATAGTTTTCTAAGCTTCCCCCATAGAAGTCTTATCAGATGCAGCCTGCTCCCTCTTGGCATGTATGCATAGCACACAGTAACCCAGTTGTCTGCTTGATTAGCATATTCCCTTTTGTAGTTTCTCGGTGTAAACATGAGACCCCTCATGAGATTAATGTCCTGCTTTGTACCAGACATGTGTGTGGCAGATTGTAATGAACTTTGTGTTGGCTCAAGAAGCATTGGTCCCCTGTGCCTCGCTCTCATGTGTCTTTTCTCAGGTCTCTGGGTCTATAGGTAACATCCTTGAAGGAGACGCTTTTATATTCTCTTTCCAGCAACCTCTTAGTCTTTGTCTTTGTTCATAAGTGTTCTGTCAGCTTTATTTGTAATGGCCCCAAAATAAACCCACCAATCACTAAATTATGTCTTATACATATAATGGACTAGTCCTCAAGAATAAGAAAGAATAAACATACAAACACCACAAATGAGTCCCGAAATAATTGTAGCACATGAAAAAGGCTACATAACATATAACTGTATTTTCTACAAATTTATATAAATGAAAACAAATTTTTCATAACAAAGCAAGTAGGTCATTGTCTTTTAATGCACAGCACTACCAGAAAAGATAATGGCAATGTTACAAATGTCTTCATTATTTTCTACTGTCTGAGACACAATATCTGACACCCATAACTTAAAGGAAGGGAGGTTTATTTTGCTTCATTGTTTAGGGAGTTTTATTCATAGCTCGCAGGCTCAAATGCAGAAATAGCATGGTGGAAAGATTCTCTGCAGGGGAAGGCTCAGGGCATGGTGGTCAGGAGTCAGAGACAGAAATGAGGATCTGTGGTGGGAGACATACCCTCTCAAGTCTCCCTCCAGTGATCCTCGTCTTCCTCCTGAGCTTGACCCCCAGCTCCACAGTACACTCAGTTCCTGAATGCACCAAAGGATCTATCCACAGACGAGTACCATGGCCTTGTAAGAACTTCTCTACAGTTTCATTTGGATGGGGAGGTTTTTTGATCTAAGCCATGATACCAATAATTTCATCATTATCAAGTTCAAGTTCTCATATTATCTTAATTATCAAAAACTTTGAGATGGATGGTTGCCTCGCTGTCTCATAAGTATTAATTTCAAGACATGTTACTCTTCTGATTTTCCTCACTGGCCACACCATATGAGCTTCTTTATCAGTTCATTCTCAGTGTCTTTTTTTTAACAGGTATTTATTGTTCAGATCTGTTGAACTATAATTTTCATTTTTCTCCCTCCTGTTTCTTCTTTTTCAGGCACATTTACTCAAATGATATCTTGACTGAAATTTAAAAACAAAATCAATATCATAGAGGTTTACATCTTTAGCACATGGATTTTCTATGAAACAATCAAATATACACAAATAACTACTGAGTAAATGAAATATCTAATGTCATTTTAGATTCCACCAACACCTGCTTTTACTATAATATTCTCAAGTTCATATAATAAATCACATCTTTGTAGTTGATAGGTAATAAATTTAAAATTCATTCCTAGTCTCTCACTCTCTCAAATATATCTTGTATTCTACTTGACAGAAATATCATTCTCTTATTCCTTGAAAGTATGTGTTGACCTGATTATGTTTTACAAACTTCATTGCTACTGCATTGACCCACAAAACATCTGCTGTACCAATTTTTCAATAGATGTCCCTTTATCTATATCTAAAGATGATTTAAAACATGGAAATATGATTTTCAAGTAAGTAGAGTCACCATGAAAACATTTATTGTCAAATTTAAGTAGAAGAACATCACTTTCTAGACTCAAATTTGTAGCTTGGAATATATTATAGTAAGCCAATGAAATACCAAGTAAAACCATAACACAAAAAGAAAGATAAAAAAATCTTATTGTAGTGCATTGGTGTAGTGAACATAGCATGTAAGTAAAATGGGAAGTTTTATTTCATAGCTCACCGGCTCAAATGCAGAAACAGTATGATGGAAAGATTCTGTGCAGGGAAAACAGCTCAGGGCATGGTGGCCGGAAACAGCATGGTGGAAGGTAAAGAACAGAAGAAAATAGAAGATAGATAAATGTAAAATATAATTTTTCTAAGCCAGAGTTAGTTCAATGACAAACACATAAACATTGACAAAATATTTTTCAAAGATAAAACTAAAAAATAATATTCTATCAAGCTGTTTTAACAATTACTCATAAAAAAAATAATGGGAAGAATTTTACCTGGGCTCCTCACAAGCAAGACTGAAAAACACAGAAGAGTAATAAGAGTCATAAGTGACTAAGAGAAAGGAATTAAAAGCCAACACTCTCTATCCAACCATCAACTGTATCATTCACATATCAAGAATAAGGGAACATATTTGAGGATGAAAACATGGTTAAATATGAACACCTCAGGAAATGGAAGGAGGAAACTAAATCAAACACCAGTGATTTTGAGCAGAGAATTAAAAATACAAAAGAGTAGAACTCAATGCTGAATCTTGCTACCTTTAGCTACAAATGCCGAAATATTTATCTAAAATAATCTCCAGAGAGTTTCTAGGAGTGGGTAATGTAGTTACTGAATAATAATTCTTGACACAGAGAAAAAAAATGAAAGCTCTAGGTATAGAACTAGTTAAGAAATAAAAGATTCAGTTGCCTTAAAATAAAAATATTGAAGATGAAATGTGAAAAAAATCCTTAAAATAAATTGATATAGGATGGTGAAGATTATAGAAGGAATAGAACCAAAGAATATTTGAAAAGCAAATCCCTCTGAAGGCAAAAAGAAGAATGTCTCAAGTTAGAAGGACTTAGTAAGAAAGTAAAATATTTATTAAATTAGTAAATTTAATTATAATTAGTAATATTTGAAAAACAATTTTTAAAACTAGATAAAGCCATAAAATGTAAACAGAAAACTGCTAATCTACAGTTAAGCTAGATCATTGAAAGAATATGGCAGATTTATTATCATTTCTTACATAAAGTATTGAAGGGGAATTTGTCAAAATTTATTTGATAAAATGGAAGCAGCATTCTTAATTTGAAACAGAATTAGCTCCTTAAAAATAGAAGTAGAGGGGAAATTCTTCAATTTGATAAAAAAGAAACCTCTACAAAACTTCCAGCTATCAGTATATCTGCTAGTCATAATTTGAAGGCATGGGCTGGAGATTTAGCTCAGTGGTTCCAGCGCCTGCCTCGTAAGCACAAGGTCCTGAGTTCAAACCCGGTAACCACATACAATGCTGGGCATGGAGACTCATGCCCACCAGCAATCAATACCACATACCACAGTGCCGGGCGTGGTGGCTCGTGCCTATAATACCAGCACTCAGGAGGCAGAGGCAGGAGGATTGCTGAGTTTGAGGCTTGCCTGGGCTACATAGTGAGCTCAAGGCCAGCCTGAACTACAAAGCGAGACCCTGTCTCAAATAATAATAATAATAATAATAATAATAATAATAATAATAATAATAATAATAATAATAATAATTTGAAGGCTTTTTGAGTAAGATCTGAGACAAGAGAGAAAGCTGAATGCCAAAGCAAATTTTTAGGATTATAAACGTATTCTCTATAGTATTGTAAAGGTGAGTAGGAGTCCTATGCTTACCAAAACTCACAGAATGATGGGCACTCAGAATAAACAATAATGTAATCTATGGCTTCTGGTCAGGATATACCAAAGTAGGTTCAATGGGAATATCTCTGTTTTTTTTTTTTTTTGGATTTTCTGTGAACCTAAAAATGATGTAAAAATTGAGAATGTTTTAAAACAGAGATCTCACAACAAACAACTACTCACAAAAATGGAGACTAAATGAAAATATCCAAAAGCAACTGAATTTTTTTACAAATAGAAAACCTTTCATGCCATGAAAATTTTCAGAACCTGGAGTGATATGATGTATTATGATCATTATCTAACCATAATTTTAAACACTGTAGCAAATACAATATATAAAGGGAAATAATTTGTTTTAAAAACTGAAAATACATTAAATACAAGTATGTTTATTTTTCTGGCAAACTTTCAATGAGCTAGTGTTAATTTCTTGGGAATAAGTGGAGTATTAAAGAATCTTATCCAGAGAAAAATAAAAATTCACATTGAAGTCTTTAAAGAAATAAGTGCATAGTGTGCCAAGCTCTTCGATGGGGAAAAAAATGCAGATTTGCGGCTTTTTCATCTATATTTAAGTGAGTACTTAAGTGAGATTATCTCAAAATTCACACCAAAATAATAAAACAAAGAGAAAAAAGAAACAAGAAAAATATTGAATTCCAAGTTTAATTTTCTTTCAGTGCTAACATTTCATAAAGTATTACATTTTGTATTTTGTATATGTGCTGCCGAAGTGAGCACTACATTTTGTATTTTGGCACAAATTTGAATACTGAAGTGGGTGGCACAAAATGATAATTTATGAGTAATTCTAGGGGTGATAATGGTGACATGTATCACAAAAAAACATACACATTTATATAATGGAGAGTAACTATCATAATTTCATAAATTCAGCACTCAAAATTGACAAATTCTTTCTGAAAAAATACGAAGCATACAAACACAAAATACCATTTGTGGATTATAGACTACATGTAAATACTTCAGAGAATATAAAATAGAAGATATAAAAGATAAAATGTGTACTCTTCCAAACATGAACACATCATGTGTTCTCATCTCTTTCACGTTTTACATTCTTCATTGCTAGATGGGCCATTATTTAGTTAAAGGTGGTTTCTTTTTTATACTCTGGAGTGTCTTCCTGCTCACTAAATTTTGTTATGAATCCTTAAGAAGATGCATATGCTTTAGAAATAGGGAGAGTACTTTTTTTTTTTTTGAGACAGGGTCTCGCTTTGTAGTTCAGGCTGGCCCTGAGCTCACTATGTAGCCCAGGCAAGCCTCGAACTCAGCAATCCTCCTGCCTCTGCCTCCCGAGTGCTGTGATTACAGGCGTGAGCCACCATACCCAGCTAGGGAGAGTACTTTTTATACATATGATAGTAGTTTTTATAGGGATTAATGCCAATAATGCCATAATAAAGAATAAGAATTTAAAATAAATTAATAGTATAGAAGAAATAAAATATGATAATTAAATGATAAAATAATCAAATAGTATAATATGGACTAGTTGTTCAGTCAGCAGATTTTTCCAGTTATTTTTGCAAATTGGAGTTCTTCAATTTAAACACTCTCATTTTTAAACATTTATTTCCATGAAAGTTAAATTATGAAGGGCCAATGAAGAAATAAGATGACATTTGTTTTAAATCCTAGTCCAGCCCCTGGCACTTTGGTATTAATTCCTCTCACTGTGAACGCATGGGTCCCGTTGTTCTTAGCACTTTCTGAAGCGGTTCTGGAAGTCATTTTCCATCGCCTTGCGAGCCGAGCTGAGAAATGAGGTGATGCTGCTGGCCGTGGTACCCAGGGGGAGGAAAGGTCACAGATCACGAGGGTGCGTCCTCATGCGCCGTCTTGCTCTGAACTGGCACGTGCTGCTCTCGATCTTCTTCAAGTCGATTCAGGACCTGGAGGCGCCAGCAGAGGGCAGTTAAAGACACACGTGACTAACAATTTCCCAAACTGCTCAGGAAGTGGGGAGTATTCTGAAGAGAATTAATGACAATGTCTTTTTTTTTTAATTAAATCACCACAAATTGTGACCACAGCTCATACATTACGTCTTTGTTAAGGACAGAAACAAATAAACTTTTTTCAGTCGATTGTAGTAAAAGGAACACGTCAGATCTGAATATCAAGGTTGGCTTTGGCTTTGGCGTTTCTGGAAACCAGTAGAATGTTCCTGAGAATATGTTTTCTCTCTTGTGTGCGGTCAGTTTCAGGGACAGGTAGTCGTAATCTCAGCCAATCAATGAGATGAGGAACAAAAAGTTGAAAGATAAGTCCTATCAAGAGGTGTAGCAAAAAGGGGGGAAAAAAAAAACCTGGTGGAGTTCAGGGATGGTGCCCACAAGTAGACACATCTGTGTTTGAGGAAATGTGAAAAGAGGGGGCCTCATTCTTACTTTCCCTGGCTGATCTTCCCTGAACTAGATCATAACACCTTCATTCCATAGGATTACGCCTTCTAGATGGACAGGAACACAAAATGACAAATGTAGTTTTCTCTTAATTTGGGGACCCTGAAACCAAAATGAAGTAAACTGAACAACCAGCATTTGCTATATGTAGCCTTCCTATTGTTAACGTTAGAACTAAAGAACAATGGTTCCATTCTGTCACGACTTAGTCAGACCCATCCCCCTGCTCAGGGTCTGTTTTGCTCCTCTGCCATCTGGAGGGTCAGTGGCTCTCATGTCACATGATCTGTACGGACTTTTGAGTCACCAAAAGGGAGAATTAAATAAACCTTATTTCTTTACCTATTGCCCAGCACCAGGAATTTCTACTATAGGACAAAATAGATAATGAAATATTTAGGTTGGGAAGTCACCGAAAGAAGACCCATTGCAGTACTACTTGGTTTTGTTACTTGATTACATGCAGACAGACACTTAAAAAGTAATTTCCTCTTTGTACAAAAAAAAAAAATAAGAAAGAATCATGTGGGGCTGGATTTGACTATTTTATTAAAAGTATTCTTGGACTATAGATGTAGCTCACTGGTAACCAAGTGCCTGGCATGCGCAGGACCACGAGTTCAATCCCCACCACCGCATTAGAGCTTTTTCTAATACTACATGTTTTACTCCAAAACATATGATATAAAGTATTTTGATTTATTCTCTGAATAATTCCCCGGCCTTCTGAATTTCTGATATGTAATTCCTGACATTTTTTTTTAAAGAATATAAGGAACTTTTACGGGGAAATCATTTAGACAAAATACATACTTTACAAGAACATGGAGTTTGCCATCAATACAACACGACCATAAAGTTGTACATGATTTATATCTGTGCTACCTGCGCTACTAAGCATGCTGTTTGGATGCTTAAATATTTTTCTCTTTTCCCTCATAAGCAATTTTCAAAGCCTCTCAGATGCACATAAATTGTTTCTTTTTAAAGAACTTTTCATATGTACGAAAAATATTCTTTCCCCGTTCCTTGATGAGAAAAGTCACACCCGAGCACTTCAGACAGTGCTCATTCGTTCCCCGTGGAGAAGGTGTAAGGGAAGGAGCGTTTCACGGGGTCACTTCCAATCTCCTAAAATGCCACATCCATCAAACTGAAAAGGGTACATTAGACCTTATAGTTCTCTTTTTCTAAAAGTAGATATTTTACTTCATTTACTAAATTATCACATCAGTCAAGAGAGGAAGTTACGTTCTCGAGCATCACGCTGTCCGTGGCAGAAATTTTCAGAGCATCTTATCACTTTGTTGACGTCCCAAGGAGAACTGTTACAGAGCACGAGGGCAGAAGTGTTGTCACGATAGCTTCAAGCTAGTTCACTACTGAAGGTAAATACACGGGGGCGGGAGATCAAAGTAAAAGCTATTCTGACAAATATTACCAATGAATTTAGGAGTAAATTAATTCTAAATAATTATTCATATCAAAATTAAGAGACAGTGAAGTCCACTAACAAACCAAGGAATTAGTGTGTGAAGTGGGAGAGGCATGTATTAGCAAAGACAATGCATAGTGTCTTTTTACTTACTCCATTATAGACTGGGGATGCAAAGTTTCATTTATCAGAAATGTATTATGGGAGGCTATTTTAAAATATCCAAATGATAGATATTCCCTTCCTGCTGTAGAATAAATGGCTTCCTGTAACAGTGGAGATTACAGCCTTTGCTTCAAAAATTTCTGGGAAAATGAGCTATCAAAAGCTTTTCAAACCATTTGTCTATTCCTTATGGCTTTCTTATGTCTCCAAATTAATTTATTAAAGGCCTAAGTGCTTGCAAAACTGTTAAAGATCATGTTTCACAAACATAATACCTATATAACAGTACAGATATGTGGCTTTTAAAGATATATTCATAAGAGACCCTCGATAGAGACATTTATACTAAGTCACTACAACTTGATGGATCTGGGAGCAAGTTTTCTATGAGAATCACACTGCTTACACTGGAATTATGACAACACAAGCATCCCATTTTAATGATTATTATAATTACTAATTATATAATGCTGCTGACGGAATATATGTTTAGTTCAAATATTTTCATTGGTTTTATTGATTCATTTTATATATACCTTATGATGACATTCAACATTGAGAGGTTCTATTTTGGTTTGGTTTTGTGGTACTGGGAGTTGAACTTAGGATCTTGTGTTTGCCAAGCAGGCACAGCTCCACTGAGCTACATTCCCAGCCCCAACATGAAGAGTTTGTGTCAGTACATAACACATCTTGATTCTCATTTTTTCCCATTCTTCTGACCTTCCTACAACCACTCTGTTTATGTATGCATTAATCATTATGAAAATACTAATGCCTTTACCAGTTTACACAGCAAACTTCAATGCAATGTAATAGACAAGTTTTTAAATAAAATCATCAATTCATTGGTGGGGAACACTGAGTAGTTATGAAACCTTAAATATAAATCAGTCATAAGTAATATATAGCACCTACAGAACACATTCTTGGTAAAGTTACAAAATTTTACAGCAAATTTAACACACTTTATGATGCATTAATGTAGGATAATGTTAATATATAAATAAATGACAAAATATGTGAAATTCAGAATGCACTGTAAGGCTTATTAATAAATATAGAACACTTTTTTTTTTTGAGACAGGGTCTCGCTTTGTAGTTCAGGCTGGCTCTGAGCTCACTATGTAGTCCAGGCAAGCCTCGAACTCAGCAATCCTCCTGCCTCTGCCTCCCAAGTGCTGGGATGACAGGCGTGCGCCACCACGCCCGGCACTGTGGTATGTAATATTGATGTCTGGTGGGCGTGAGTCTCCACGCCCAGCATCGTATATGGTTACCGGGGATCGAACTCAGGACCTTGCGCTTGCGAGGCAGGTGCCGGAACCACTGAGCTAACCCTCCGGCCCTAGAACACTTTTAGGAAGTTTGTTTTTTTTTTTTTCCTTATGCATATATCATGGTGAAGTTGCATGAACTATTTTATAATAAAATGAATAAAAGTTCTGAAATGGTACAATTGCTTCACTTATCAACCAAATGATTAATTCTTGATTGAAACAGAAATGAATATTATGTTAGCAGAAAAATAAATTACTTGATTTGTAATTTA
The DNA here is from genome assembly GCA_004025085.1 of Thryonomys swinderianus. Taxonomy (NCBI): domain Eukaryota; kingdom Metazoa; phylum Chordata; class Mammalia; order Rodentia; family Thryonomyidae; genus Thryonomys; species Thryonomys swinderianus. The sequence continues at coordinate 27,552 of PVIC010003760.1, read as the reverse complement.
TTGAAAATTCTTTTAGAAGAAAGTACACTTTAGTTGAAAAGGCATTAAATAGAAGAGATGTGAATAATCTTAGATAAATAGGAAATCTAATTACTAGCAACCACTCAGACCTGAAAAATGTAGTCTGCAAAAGGGAACATGGATATTAAACATTGTTTCAATTTCTAGCCAAATGTCCTTTAATATAGACAGGAATATAAATTTGACAAGATGGCAAATTCTCCATTTGTCATAAAGATATTTGTTTCCAAATAACTACTATCTTAATTATAGTTCATTTTAATAATAAATTATATATAAAATTACTTTTTAAAAGCTCTATACTTACTCATATACCTACATAAAAAGTAATTACTTGTCTTCCAGTAAGTTTGTACCTTACCTGTTCGCATAATGTGTGCCAGCATGAGCTTGTTCCAGTAAAACCGGTCTCAGGCACAGCCTGGAACAATTGACAGTTTACTGATTATATATTGCTTGTTATCTAGAGCTCTAAGATCTTAAAGATTTATCTGTGTCAAACTTCTGTCTTATACCTTCTACTCTGTAGTCCTCCTCCTCCTCCTCCTCCTCTTTCTCCTCCTTCTCTTTCCTCTGTCTCTGTTTCTGCCTCTCTGCTGCCCCCCCCCTTACTTTACACTCCGGCAGTTTTTAAAAAGATATTTTCACCATATTTGGTACTGAACCCAGAAACTTGACCCAGGGCCACATATTCAGCCTGTTTCATTTTTATTTTGACACTAGTCTCACTGACTTACTAAGTTCCCCATGCCCAGAACTTCTTATTTTTCCAGTCTTGCAACAGCATCTCACCAGCTCAGAATATCTCGTCCTCCTATCTCAGCCTCTGGCAGTGCTGGGATTACAGATGTGTGCGCTGTGCCTTGTTCTGGCTTCTTTCTTGTCATTATATTTGGGAGACACATTCATGATGCTGAATGTGGCAGCAGCTTATTTTCCTAATTCAGTCTTAATTCCAGTAAGCACATGTGTACAATTCCATGGTAGTATACCAACCAGTACAGTTGCTGTTCACTGATACTTTCTTCATTATTTCTGATTTATTATGGACATTTTTATCATAATCTGCATATATTCTTTTGAATTAAACTGCTGGTTTTTTTTTATTTCCATGAAATTAAATGAGTTTTCAATAGTGACAAATTAATTTTACAAAGATCCACTAAGAATTGTATTAGGGCAAATATAGATCACATAACTTTCAAGGGACCATGTGTTCATTTGACACAGCCACCAGATGCTACTACTGAGGTAACTGTACATAGTCTGTCTTTCACTCAGTTAGACTTTCTCTACCATGTACATCCACTGTACATAGTGTTCTCATTCCTCCTTTCATAACAGTTAGGCACCAGTCATTCCATGGAGACCTCACTGCTAATAGAACAGTATAAGAACAGAGAAACAGGGAAAGAATGATCATCTCTAATCATTAGAACTGTGGCCATTAGAGTTGGGGCTATAGTTTGGTGAATCTTATTAGTACGCATGGTCTATTATATCTTCTGTGTACAAGCAATAGTCAGTAGCCCAATTGATTATAAAGGTTCCTTTTGGAGTAATTAGTGAAGACTCCTTCACTCTCAGTGAATGTGCTTCTAGGAAGACAAACCATACCCAATGTCTGTTTAATAAAATCAATATAAATTTGAATTAAATCATGACGAGGTATAAAGCTGTAATTTGTTGTACCATATGCTTCCTCACAGCTGTATTTTAGTATCATAGTCTTTCTATTTTAAAGAGCACACTGAAAGTGCACATGTTAATACCACCACTGTGATTAAGGTAAGAGGCTGAAAGATGTTAGTTCAGAAGGACAGAAACTGTTAGAAATGTGGTTGTGAACTTCTCCACTTCAGAAACAAAAATTGGATTTGAAAAGACATCAAAACAGATATGAACACACCAGGGGTTGATTGTGTTCGCCACAATCTTCAGAAACACATCAAAGGAAGTCTAACAAGCAACTTCAAAAGCCTGTTAGTCTCCCCGCAAGCTGCCGTTAGGGGAGAGAGGGGCTGTTGAAGGCCTTATTGAGGAAAATGACAGTATCCGCAGAGAACACATGGAGATTGACCTACAAACATTTTCTTGAAAAATACCACCAAAAGATAATACAAATTTCACCTAGAAATTGAAATAACATCAGAACATACTATGGACCCAAAAGGTATAAAATAGAAACAAATATTAAGCAATGAAAAAAGACACAGTTGAAATTGTAGTCATAAAATGTAAAATGTGGAAGTTTTAGATATGTTAACAAAAAAAAATAGAATAGGAATTACAAATATTTAACTAGAGCTTCCTGAACCAAATGTAAGATTAAAGGCAAACTGGAATTGTTTTAATTTTAAAAAGTTGCTTGTTAAACTCATTTGTCTTTTCTTATGCTAATGATCAAAGCCATGACCTCACACATGCCAGCCTCTGCCACTGAGCTACAACCTCAGGCCTCACTTTTCATTTCTATGAGTCAAATACTAAACACCTCAATGCATAAAAGCAGATGAGAATAAAGAGAAAGACAGAATCCATGTTTTTAAAATAGTGTTGTTAAATTTAAAAACAACAGGGCCGGAGATTTAGCTCAGTGGTTCCGGTGCCTGCCTCGCAAGCACAAGGTCCTGAGTTCAATCCCGGTAACCACATACAGTGCTGGGCGTGGTGGCTCACACCTGTCATCCCAGCACTCAGGAGGCAGAGGCAGGAGGATTGCTGAGTTCGAGGCTTGCCTAGGCTACATAGTGAGCTCAGGGCCAGCCTGAACTACAAAGTGAGACCCTGTCTCAAAAAAAAAAAAAAAAAAAATTTTAAAACAACATAAATAGGTATCATTACTGGTTATATAAAGAATGCCTGCCCATTTCAAAGAAATTAAAAGAACATACAAGTTATGGGAAAAACAAGTATTACCAGAAAGTCTATTGCTGTGAAATAATTGTTGTTAATATGCAGATGAACATTTTGGCCTACATAAGTATGCATACATCATACATACATACATACATATATGTATATATACATATATGTGTGTGTGATGACTTGATTTTTAATATTATTGATGCATTTTATCATTTGCTGAAAACATGAAAGACTATAGTTTTCTGGTCAGATTTCTCTTTAAAGACCTCAGAACTTTTCTCCAGCCTATTGGAGAGTGGTTTATATATAACAGGTCAGAGCTGAGAACATCCGTAGGAATTGCTGCTTTTTTTTTAAAGAAGTTGTTTTGCTAAAAGCTTTATCCAGTCTCCAAGCAATGGTTTCCCCTGTTCCTTGACTCTTTGATGTACAGAAAAGACTCTTCCCTTAATTTTATATATATCTAAAAAGCCTCCCGGGCCGCAGATGTCACAGAGAGTCTATGAGGTCTCTTCTCATTTTGTATCAACATTTTTCTTTTCCTGCACAATCCTCCTTCTCCCACCATTACAGATTTTGCTCTGATAGGCAATGCCCACTAATCACCAATAGGCAAATTTATGTTTCAGAATGTGGTTCCTGTAGAATCTGCCCAACCACATTCTATCAAGATGAGTTCTTGCACTGGACTAAATGGGACTTTTGAGAATGATCATCTGTGCTGACCTTGTAGACTCGTCTGTGAAGAAGAGAAGTAGTGATATCCCCTAAAAACATGGAAGCAGAGCTTTAATAAAGCAATCACTGGTGGCAAAGCTGGTTAGGATGCCTGCAGTTCATGTACCAATAGTGAAATATATCAGGCTGTGGAAACTTGGGGGAACAGAAGTTGAATTCAATGGCTGATGTTGTAAAGTACTGATTCATTAAAAAGGTTGTCAAAAGATACACTGATCATCAAATTAAAGGCAAAACTAAGAGGGGTCTGGTCTATCCTATAGAAATATGTGGTTTTCTTGACATCAGAAAGAAGAAACATATGAGAATCAAGACTAGAAGTTAGCAATAGGAATAGGAATCGAAGTTCCAGGGAATTTTGACTACTCACTTTTGCAAAGTCCCATGCATTCAAGGCCAGGTCTGTGATTGAGGGGGATTGGGGGCCCTGAGATCAGATTAAGGGACTGATTTTGGCTTCCCCAAGTAACTTGAAACAAGGTGGCTCCTGAAGTATCCATATTCTAAGGTTCCTTGCTGTGCTAGCAGTTGAGACAGATATTTGTGCCTTGGCAGAAAGCATTAGCAGGAATGAAGAAGTAAAGCCACATCATAGTCTAATCATATGGTGAACCACTGTGGTGAAAGCAAAATGTATCACCATGAATATGTGGGTCTGCAAAGGGAAGAACACAGAGATAGAAAAAAATCTATAATGATGTGAGGAAAATAATTTACAGAAGCTCATCAATGTGTTTTAACCTAAGAGAGAACAAACAAAGGGCTGGACATACAGAAATTAGATTCAGAGTAGAAATATTCTAATATGAAGTTAGATAAAGGATAGTTTATTCACATAGAAGCAGTCTCTCCCAAAATGGTGTGTAACACTCTAGCACATATTTCAACAGATGGTTAGAACATACTGCAAGATTGTGCTTAAGATGCTTGGTGAAGTGATCACCAACTACAGAAGAAAAATAAGTTCTATGACTTTTGGAACAGAAAGTAAAATTCTTGTAGAGGGCTACATATTATAGTGGACATGAGGCATAATGCTTGAAAATCTACCAACAATCTGAGAGTACTCTGTAGAGGGCCCATTAAATATGTTTATTAAATTATTGAGTAAATGATTACTGAAAGACGTATCAATACTCTTGAGAATTCTCATGCTGAGTGTTCTCTTTAACCATTGTTGCCAAGACTGTTCATGAAAGACTGTGTTATTTGCTAATGATGGTGATAAAGATGGTGACAGTAGGATACCAAAACAGTTGGGAGAATATAGTGAGATCTAACTATCACAAACACAGTAGAAATAATAACACTTTGGGCTCCAAAATAAAAATGAGAGACCATGGAGGCAAAGTTGAAACAGGGAGAAAAATAAAGAAGCAACTACTGGGGAAGATTAATAAGACACATATAGAATGAGATAGAAGCACTCAATGCCATTATTTTCATCCTTTGTAAATCATGAGAAGCCCCATGAAAATTGTTGCTAAGATCCAGAGTTGAGCTGGGGTTTAGAACTAGAGCGTACCGAAGGCATGAAAGTCCATACTGTTGGGTCCCTTCACAGACATCTGGTTTACTTGTGCCTTTTGGACATTTTTGGCCCTGTTACATGTAATTTCAAGCAGATTGCTGCTATTATGTAATGGGTAGTGTTTGGTCCTGTGCAATTTTAATATATATTTTGTGCTAGGGTATTTATATCAAATCCTCACTTGACCTCCCATAGCTTCACACTCTACAGAGTTACAGTTTCCCTTTTGTGTATTAAATAACTTATTCTGTGTAATTGAGTTTTTGTTGTTGAACCTTCATTTTTCTATGGGGTTCACTATCAATGACATCATTCTTCACCACAGAAAATTAGACAGTGTACAGTATGTTCATTTCTATCCCTCAAAGGTTAAAACCACTTGAGTTACCACTTTAACAAACACTTACGTCCATTTTGAATCTGGCTTGTGGAGTGCCATTTTATTAGTAAGTAGAGAAAAGCAGTATTCTAAAATATAGTATAGTGAGACCTCAAAATTAAAGAAATTTCCCAGCATTGTGATGGAGCGCTGGAGATATGGACACAGTTGTTCTTGACTGGGATGATTTCCTGGAGAGTCCTTGACTATTCTAATCACATAAACTTCACAATGACATAGGTCCTTAAAATTTCATACAGTTTGATCCCATTTGGGGGCTTGTGTGATATAACAGTCTTCCATTATATTTGACAAATTTTCTTCATCCAGTTGAATAAAATGTTATTAACATGCCATAGAGACTAATGCAAAATTCAAGACAATATCCAGATGCCTTGTATCACTTCGGATTGTAATGATGAAAAGTAATTTAAAATTAATAAAAATGTTGTAAGGTCATAATAGATACAATTGTTTACACTATGTGTAGATAAAATACTTCTTAAAAATGCATTAACCAACTCCATGAGTACATTATCTATATAGTGCATAAATCTTCTATAGCAAAATACTACATCAGGGAATGTAATTGATATTACTAGATGATAGAGTTTGGAATCAACCACTAACATTTTCCATGATCTACTTATAGAGAAAGAGAGTAGAAATTTTGCCTACTACTGACTCACCAAATCATAATCATAATTATTATAGCCAAGGGATGGTTACGTTCATATTTGGGACCAGATCTTAGTATATTATCGCTGTTCCACACCTGACATTAGAAGTCATCAAATACTACTCATGTCACTAGATATAAATGTTAATTAGGGCACTATGGTAAATAATATTTTTATTTTTGTTAATTAATTGACACATTTTAGTTAGATATAGTGGTCACATTTATTATGGGGAATGTGTAACTCCACATGATACATCTTGTTTCTTTTTCCTCCGCTCTGCTCCTTTCCCTTCCATCCCTCTAGTCGTCCCTATCTACAAAAACTTTGTTTCTACTTTTCCTTCTATTCTTTTTTTCTTTGTATTTCTTTCCTTTTCCTTCATCCCCCACTTTATTTCCCTTCCCATTTGAACATTTTCTTCCCATTTCCCAATATCTGTTACACTTTTTGGTCCTTGTTCACACTTTGAATAACAATAAAATATTTAAACATATGTGTCTGATTTATCTCATTTAAAAGTTTATCTCAAAGAACATTGATTTGTCTAGAACTGTCTCAAGATAATCCTTTATAGTAGAGTGGTACTCAACTATATAAAAATTTTTCTTTGTCCCTTTATCTTTCAATGGACCTTTGGACTATTTCTAACACTCAGCTATTATCAATTGTGCTGTTATAAACATTACTATGTGTAACATTACTATTGCTGTAGCATGATGCTTTAAATTCTCTCAGGAAGATACCTAAAAGGAGAATAGCTGGGTCTAAATAGAATCTCTAGTTTTAGTCTTTTGAGGAATCTTCACAGATTTTCATCATGGTTGTACCAGTCTACATTCTCGCCAAGAGCAGAGAAGGGTTCCTTTTTCCTCAAGCCCTTCTGGCATTAGTTATTGGTTAATTTCTTGACAATATCCATTCTTTCTGGAGAGAGATGAAAATTCAGTGTGGTTTTATTTTGCATCACTTAAATGGCCAGTGCTGATGAATATTTGTTTTCATATATTTACTTACTATCTGTAATGCTTCCTCTAAAAAGTGTCTATTCATTTCATGGACCCGTTATTGGATCAGGTCTTTAAATTTTGAGGGCCTCTGATTTTCTGAGTTCTTTGTGTATTCATAAATCTCAATCAAAATACCAACAGCATACCTCACAAAGGAAGGAAAAAGAATCCTCAAATGCATTTGGTATGAGAACTATACTAGCAAAAGGAATTCTTGACAACAAAGACAAAGCAAGGAACACCACAGTCCCCGATGAAATTATACCACAGTAAAAACACATGATGCAGTTAAAAATAAGATTAATGAACAGATTAGAAGATTCAACTCCAAACACAGTCAGCTACCTTATCTTTGACAAAGGACCAAAAAATCTTCACTGGAATAATGATTGCTACTTTAATAAATGGTGTTGAAAAACTGGCTTTCTACATGCCAAAGATAAAACACAGACTTCTATCTATGATCATGCAGTAAACTAAAATCAAAATGGATCATGGATCTGACTTTTTTAAAACAGAAACATTAAATCTGATGGAAGATAGAGAACGTAGAACTCTTTAAAGCGTAGGCAAAGGCTTTGTGAACAAAGCCCTGATCACATGGGAAAGATTACAAGGAATCAACATATGGGACCTTGTATTATTAGCATTTACACAGCAAGAGCAACCTCTAGCAGAGTGAAGAGACAACCAGCAGAGTGAGAAAAAATTGTTACCAGCTGTTCTGCAGACAAAATACTAATATCAGTAATGCTTAAAACATCTATACATTTTTATTTTTGCAGGGTATGGATCCAAATTCTTTGCAGAAAGTCTTGATGTCATTTCAGCATCTTGTTGGGACCCAACAAAGCGGGCTCCCATTCATCAGGTCTAACTGTCTATTGCTGCTGTCGTAAGAAGAGCAGGAAACCAAATGTCAGGACAAAGAAGCAAGGGATCCCAAAGTTGTATGGAAACACAAAAATAATAGAATAGCCACGAAAAGTGAAGAAAGAAAAGAAAATAAGAAGGATAGAAGGATCTGGGAAGAATTTCACCTTATTGCTTTAAAATGTATTACTTACATTTTAAAATTAAAATATTTCCATTTCTCATGTTAGCTTTGTACATTTAATCAGTGTCTGATTAAGGAGATTTACATAAATAATTATAACGGATGAGAACGTAGCAAGAGAACCACACATACAGAGACAAGTGAACTATGTCAAATGTGCAAAAGAAACTCAAGGGAGTCAAAATTATCATTCCAAAAATTGGTTCTGAAAGACTGGATAGGCTTATGCAGATGAGTGAAAGAATAAACAAATGAATAGAATTAACTTTTCACCAAAGTGTGAAATTAGATATTTTAATTATCATATAGTCATATGCCATTAAAGCAAACAAATGATATGCTTTAATATATAGCTGACATTCTAAGATTTCTGAAAGAAAATATGAAGATGTTTAGATTTGGCTATAATTTCTTGATGAGGTACAAAATTTGAACTGTTAAAAATGTTACTAAAGGGCCAGAGATTTAGCTCAGTGTTTCCGGTGCCTGCCTTGCAAGTGCAAGGTCCAGAGTTCAATTCCCCAGTAACCACATACGATGCTGGGAGTAGAGACTCACGCCCACCAGCAATCAATACCACATATCACAGTGCCAGGTGTGGTGGCTCACGCCTGTAATCTAGGCACTCAGGAGGCAGAGACAGGAGGATTGCTGAGTTTGAGGGTTGCCTGGGCTACATAGTGAGCTCAGGGCCAGCCTGAACTACAAAGCAAGACCCTGTGTCAAAAAAAGAAAAGCTAATAAATTATAAATCTCCAGAATTAAAATTATTCTCACAGGACAACAATAAAAAATAAAATAACAAAAAGACTAGATCATAAAATTAATATCCAACAAAATACTTTATCTAGAATATATAATAACTGTAAAATTTGATGTTGATGATAGTAACAATAAAAATGTATGATGAATATAAACAAACTACGCAAATAGTATAAGGGTAGAAAAGAAACTTATGAAAATATAATTTTTAAATCACCAAATTATAAAACATTACTTATTACTATGCCTAAAATTTAATAGACTGTCCAAACCAACTATTTCTAAGAACATATATCAAATTGTGTTCTCATACATTATTAGTGGATACAATACATTTCAATGGATTTATATTTTACTGAAAAGTCAAACATATTTCTATTCCATACCCTGGCCATTTTAAGTATTTAGTCAAAGTAAAATAATAATAATAATAATGATAATGATAATGATAAATTTAAAAATTGCCCTGTTCTGAACAGGTTTGTTTTTTGTCAAAACCTGGCAGGAAGTGTAGTGTTCATTCAAAGCAGAAGGGAAAGATACATGATGATATTGACATAAAATCAAATAATGCCCAGTCATCAATGGCACACAAAGAATAATATCAGCTCTTTGCTGGAGATTATGGTGAGGCTGGTGAAGGGATTGATTTAGAAAATACCAATAAATAGTAAATTTGTGGAGATGATAGATGTAATCACTAACTTGATCATGGTAGTAATTTTCAGGATGGATATATATGAAAAAATGTACAAAGCTAAACTGTGAAATTGAAATATTTTAGGTATCAATTATCTATCAATTACATTAGTGTTTAATTTATATCAATAATGTTGTTAACATAGTAATAATATTTATAATAGTGTCTCTAGTAGAATATAAATTTAGTTACACATTTTAGGTAACATTGTAAGATTTAATCTTTCTAGTATTAATTCACCATACACAGTGCGAAGAATATTTTTCATTACTCAAGAAATAAAAAAAAATGTACAATCAAGAAACATGTATGACAAGATCTAAATGTAAATTCTGGAAGATGCGTCTGGGATCCATTTAATGCCAGCTCTGTGTGTTGAATAATTCTAGTGGGAACTAGATTAACAGGAGGAATAAAAGCATTTCAGCTTTATAGTTATTGCTATATATAAATAATAGTTGAGGGTATGGTGTTCAAACCTCTAATTCTAGTAGTAAATTTATTCACTGAGTGCTAAAAATGATGAGAAATCAGTGGAAATGCTCAGGCTGACCCGACAAAGGGCTGAGGGAATTCTTCCCTGTGGAGAGGACATGGGCTAACTGTGAAGGATTAGCATGCAGCAACTGGGAAGCACAGGAGAAATGGTTTTATAAGCAAATGCATCATTTTTACATAGGGCCCTAAGGGCATGATGTAACTCTACCTGAAGTTTAAAAGTAGTTACAGTAACTCCAGCAGTTTTTAAATATTAATTTAATTTTTATCGATAACCCTGCAGGGCACATATACTTTGCTAAGGCATACATTAAAAGGAATTCACCAGAAGGGCTTCCAGGACAGACTTTTCTATGTGTGTTGTCATTTACATGAGACATTATTATCAAACTCCTTAGCTGAAAGGGTTTGCGGCTAAATCTTAACTTACCTTCCCCAAGAGTATATAACTATCACTATCATAATACCTTATGATAGTTATATGATAACAAATGTTAGCAATAAATGTACACAAATAATATAAAATGTTATTGCAAAAATTTGAAGAAACCTAGCTGAATCAGTAGCCTATAATAAAGAAAAAATCTGAGGTAAGTTCAAAAAAAATATATAAAACCTAAATTTATGTGGGTAAAAATGAGAATTAACTCGTGTCATACACTAGTACAAATATCCCCAATGTTGAGTGTGATTGTGAGCTGTATATAAAATGTACCAACAATGAATTCAAGTGAAAGAAAAACCTTATTTTGAAAATTTTAAATAATGTTAAATATGTGGAAAATATTCCATGTTTGTGGACTACAAGATTAAAATACTGTGTAGATTCATATTCTTTCTCACATGATCAGTGAAATTTGAATACATACTTAAGTTTTCAGTGAGAATTGATGAACTGATTCATACATGATACAGAAACATAAATGGCGGAGCATGGATGAGATACAATGATGAAAGATGGGCTGAATTATGTATTATGATAAACAATAAAGTTCTAGCTCAGTCACTGAGGCTTTGGAACAATGGCAAGCAAATGGATTCTTGAAAATAAACTTAGGGTCCAGGAGAAGATTCCCTAACAGACGTGGGCATTCAGTTTAGTATAGAAATGGTGACATTGCAAATCAGTATGAAAAAAGAAACTGTAAATCAATAATTCTGATGAATCTGGATCCTGTTAAAGAAGAGTAAGAGAAAACAAAACAGACAGACCTTTCATTACCTGAGGCCATGTCCACAAATATAGATCTAATTATGAAAGAAAACTAAAAAACCTATAATGTTATATGTTCAAATAATATATTACTGGCTGCAAGATAGAAAATGATTACTTCAATTTTACAAACAAAAGAGTAATCACAAAGGAAGACACAAATGTCAATACATTAAATAACTTATCTTTACCGAGACATCTCATTAGAATAAAAACACAAGTTTTAAAATGGGAAAATACATTTCAATAGATATAACCAAGACAGAATTTTATCCAAAATATATAAGGACTCCTGAAAATCAGTAAGAGAAAACATCTATGCAAAGGAAAAAAATGAGTGAGCAATTTAATCACCGGTGCTGCCAATAAGACATTTAAATTGCCTACCACTTTCAACAGAATGCAAAACTGAACTGAGAGAATAACGAAAAACTACTAACTCGGAATGGTGGCCCATGTCTATAACCCCAGCGCCACGGGATGCTGAATCGGCATAATCACCAACTGGATCGCAGCCTGGGCCGCTTAGTGACTACTGCGAATATTCAACATAATAAAAAGGTTAGGGATGTCATTCGGTGTAAAATCCAGAGTTCAATTCCCAGTATTTCAAAAACATAGCAATAGAGTTTGAAAATTGTGCCGGTTTAATTGATATCTTTATGTGTCCACTGTACTGAATTAAGGAATATCCAGATAACTGGTGAAGTACCATTTGCAGGCGTGTCCAAAAGGATTCCTCCAGAACAAAGTATTGTCTGAATCAGTGGATTTTCTAAAAGAGTACCTTCTCTCACCAACTTGAGCTGTCACCATCCAATCCATTGACGGTCTGGATAAAGCAAGGTGGAGGGAAGGCGACTTCACTTGCCCTTGACATGAGAAATCCTTCCCCTGCTCTTGGACATTAGGGTGGCTCTCTGGGCCTCAGGCTCCAGGATTTACCCCACTGGCTTCTCTGGATCTCAGGTGATTGGACTCTAGCTTCAACTTCTGACTTCCTTGCATCTACTGTTGCAAAATGCAGGTTGTAGATTTCTTGCTCCCATACTTGAGTCCTATTTTCATAACAAATCTCTTGTGTGTCTGCATTAATCTATATCCTCTGGGTCTTTTTCTTTGGCGTCTCTGACTCCAAAGAACTAGTCTATGATCTTTGAATGACAGTGTATAAGTATAGTTATTTTGAAATTCATTATCACCGCACAGAATATAAATTAAATATGGTATATTTATATGATGAAGGTTACCGAAGGTTTACAAAGATATAACACAAACAGGCTTGAAATAGATGCAAAATATAGATGAGTCATAAAAGCCTTTTGTCAAGCAAGGGAGCCTGAAGGCAGAAAAAAATTATGTTTTATGATTTCATTTATATTAAGTCTAAAATGAGATAAAAAAGAGTATGATAGTAGTTTCCCATAGTGAGGTGGTACTTATGAAATTTATATTTATAGAAGTTACTTACATGGATTTCATGCTCACATAGCTACATGCCGAGTATAGTGTCTTCAGTTTAGTGAAAATACTATAAAAAGAAAAGTAAGTAAGAGATGATTGTATAACACCAGTACAGTGATTACTTGTAAATTATTATGAACAGGGGCTGTGGATTTAGCTCAGTGGTTTCAGCATCTGCCTGGCAAGTGCAAGGTCCCAAGGTTAATTCCTGGTACTGCATACCATAATGCCAGGCATGGTGGCTCCTGCGTGTAATCCCAGTACTCAGGAGCCAGAGGCAGGAGGATTTCTGTGAGTTTGAGGCTAGCCTAAGTGTGTGTGTGTGTGTGTGTATATACACACACATATATACACCCATATACATACATATATACATGCATATATATACATATATACATGCATGTATACATGCACATATACGTACATATACATGCATGTATGCATATATACATACATATATGTACACATATGAACATGCGTGTATACATACATGTATACATGTGTGCATGTATGTATACATATATAAATATGCATGTATGCATACATATATACATACTATATATACATACATATATAATGAAGAAACTGTAGTTGGGAAAACTCAAGTTCTGGCTGTGTTCTTTTTCTTGACCCAAGCAATAGGTATATTTATATTTACTCCATCATAATTTGTTGAGCTTTATGTATCAAATTATTGTTTTTGCCTATGGTATTTTTCAGTTGTTCTAAAAGAATTATTTTATCTCCTAGTCCAAACATGTACAAAGCTGTAAGAGGAACAGGTTAGTCAGTAGAAAAAGTGAAACTGTGACAACTTCAATTAAAAAAATTCTTTCTTGGGCCGGAAGGTTAGCTCAGTGGTTCCGGTACCCCTGCCTTGCAAGTGCAAGGTTCTGAGTTCGATCTCCGGTAACCACATACAATGCTGGGCGTGGAGACTCATGCCCACCAGCAATCAACCAGCACTTGGGAGGCAGAGACAGGAGGATTGCTGAGTTCGAGGCTTGCCTGGGCTAAGTAGCGAGCTCAGAGCTAGCCTGAACTACAAAGCAAGACCCTGTCTCCAAAAAAAAAAAAAAAAATTATTTCTTTTTTTAGAAATCCAGGTTTCCTTGAATTACAAAAATTTGATCACAGGAAAGAAGGCTGAGTGCTTTGATGGGTATAGGTTACTGGTTTTATATTCTGCTTCTCTTTTTCTTATATTCAGAAATCTAGAAAAAAATATTTTTCTTTACGCTTCAATTTCTTTATTTATGTAGTGTGTTATTTTACCTCATCACAGAGTTGTTGTGAGGATTAAATTTGCGCCTATATTGTTAAGATAATGTAATGATGCTGGAAGAGCATGAAAATATTTCAAGCCTAATATAAAAGAATTTGCTTCATCTCTGTAAACTGATAGAGATGTAGCTGTTGTCACCTGGTCATAATTGATTGATCTTGGCTGAACCTGGCAAGACTTCTTGTCAAGCTGCAGTGGGTCCTATAGATTTTCATCTGTAAAAGCCAGTTAAAGAAAACAATAGCTACCAGACTTATCCTATCCTGCCAGCAGGTGGCAAGGGTCAGAAGAGGCCAACCAAGCCATACAGACTCTGAAAGACTTGACCCAGACTACTATTCCATCGGCTGACAGGTCAACTTAGCCAGTCCATGATTAACGGGTTTATACATTCCCCTAAGGAATGTGTATTTTGTGAAACACAACAGAATTTAACATGAATGTACATGTAGGGAAGTGTATAAACCATATAAAAATCCAAAATCTTAGATCAGAAACCATTAAATATTTTCACCTCATGATCTTTTAACACTATAGCATTTCAGTTTGTTGATTCTCCAAGTGGACTATTTATAGCCCCCAAAATCTATCTTTATTCAGTCTACAATGCTCTTCAAAAATAAAAGTATTAGGCGCCGGGCGTGGTGGCTCACACCTGTAATCCCAGCACTCGGGAGGCAGAGACAGGAGGATTGCTGAGTTTGAGGCTTGCCTGGACTACATAGTGAGCTCAGGGCCAGCCTGAACTACAAAGCGAGACCCTGTCTCAAAAAAAAAATAAAAAAATAAAAAATAAAATAATAAAAATAAAAATATTAGGAAAGAAATTTTAGTCATCTTTGAATACTTTCTGTATATTAAGATGCACAAACTTCTAATTATTCTTTACACAAAGTAATTCAGATAATTATACCTAGATTCATGCACCCAATCTCAGATTAAGTATTAAAAAAAGAACAAATAAATATTTGGGGATAGTTTTTCATCCCTTACGTCAAGTGGATATCTACCCAGATTGTTCTTGGAATATTTGCAACACATTCACTATATTCTAAGAGTAACAGAGAGCAAAATTTCATTTGGCTACAAGAGAAAGCTAAAATTATAGATAGAATTTGGAGTTCCCGTTGCCTCCTGATATTGTATATCACATTCTAAATATACAATAGTCCATCAAATAAAGGGTGAATATGTGTATTTAAGAATATAACATGATAAAGTATAACACGTATGATGGGGGGAAAAAACTCCTTTGATGGGAAAACATGGAGGAGGCATGGAGACCAGTTCAGTTATCAGAGCACTGGCACTATCCATCTCAGAGATGCAGCTTGGGAGCCGCTTTCCTCTTCTCACTCCATGCACGCCTCACACCGGCGCACTCTGCTCTGCTGTCTTTGACATTCAGCCTTGTCCAGCATCTCCTAGTGTGTGACACAAGTATGCTTGGGGTCTCTACCTTGGGGTCTTATACCCGTTTCTTTCTTTGCTTGGAAAACGCATATTGCAGATGTGCAGAGAACATCATTGTGGATTTTGATAATACAAATTCATAAAAATTGGCAGGGTTTTGATGTATTGTCTATATATATATACCAAACAAGCAAAAAGATGTGTTTTTTTATAAAATGGAGTACTATTCTGCCATAAAGAATGACAAGATTGATTTATTTAGGTGCAAATGGATGCACCTGGAGGACACGCTAAGGAGTGAAATCAATAGAGCACAGATAGGCAAATACCGGATTTTCTCATTGATATGAGCACCGGTAGATGCAAATGAGCTCTAGTCGTATGACAATCTTTTTAGAATGGGAAATTTGCAAAGGAAATTTGGTGTGGAGATGTATTGAGGGGAAGGAATAAATATGATTCTGAAAGAAAATAAAGAGCATATATATAGGGGGTGGGGATATGTGTAAAAATGAGAATTGATTGTGTCATATATTGGTATAAATTCCCCAATGTTATGTTTGATTGTGAGATGTATGCAAATTGTACCAATGAAGAATGCAATTTTAAAAAAGAGTCTTCAGTTATTTTTCTAATGACGTGTATTAGCCTGAATATTGAGATCAAAAATAAGTTCTCATTCTAATTCTTGAAACCTGTACATGCTGTTACCAATGGTGACAAGGGAGAGGAAATGACTTTAGAGGAAGAAAGATGTGGCTGAGTTTGGGATCTTGATAGTTTATCCTGGGTTATTCAATCCTGAATAAATGTAATTACATGCATTCTTATGACAATGAGGGAGAGTGGGGTTAACCATGGACAGAGAGCAAAAGAAAAGAAAGATAATTGTAAATTAGGGGCACAGTTTGCAGAGAGATGTCCACAAATAATGTAATGAAAACCAGTCCTGGGAAGCACCAGAAAGCAAGAGTTAAAAAATAATTTCTTCCCCCGAAGCTCCAAAGAGAACATGTCTCTGACAACTTGATTTTGAACTTTAGGCCAAGCTTTGGACAATAATATTTAAAAAATTAATTTGATCTTTTTGGTTATTTTTTGGCAATGCTTCCATCTCTGATTATGTGTAATGCCTCAGAGACACCAGTCATAAGTTTGAAGAAATGAAAAATGTTAAGAAGTACTTCTTTAGATCTTTTGAGGCTCTAAATTATCAGACTCTTGATCCGTGAGGATTGTGTATCATAGGCAGAGTGGGCTCCCATTCATTTGCATTTCATTAATACCTGTGCAAAACTAGCCAGGGCTTGGATACATTTCTCTACAAATGTGTTTCTGAAATTTGATTAAAGCTGGTTAAATTAGTTCATAAATGTAATAAATTTTCTTCACTTTCTTATGGTTGTCATGGTTGCCATATATACTTCTGTCAAGCTAACACAGGCTTTATTTGAACATTTTGACCTAGAAAGTACCAATACATTTTCAATACACATTAGCTAAGTGTGTTTTCATCACAATTTAATACCATATTTTAAAACTTTTGTCTTGAGTAGCAAATGACATGCAGGTTTTAAGTTTGATACTGGTGAAATTTAGGTTTAAGTGAAGCCAGTAAATGAAACAAAGAATTCAGTAAATTGAAGAAGGTAATAGATTATTTTTCTCTATACTTTGGTGTTCAGTGGCTTAAACTGAAGGCATGTGAACAGCAGAGGTGCTGCTTTTCTGCCTTTCTGACCTAAACTCATCATTTATTTCAGGGCCCGTGGCAGCTGATTACAGCCAGTTACAACAACGTCGTCAAAGTCAGAGAAATATATGAAGAGGCCTTCTTTTTCTTTTTTTTTGAAAGAAAACACTTTCCAGGAATAACGTACAACATTTTTAATTAATAACCATCAGTTATGACATAACGACCAAATTTGGTGGTAAGAGAAGGAAAGAACTAGGGTTTCTTTAATTGGAATACATGTTCACATAAAAACTATGATATTATTGTTTTGGTAAAAATAGAAATAAAAAATAATATACAAGGTTCTGGGACTGGGGAAATTGCTAGCTGGTATTTTTATTGCAACCAGTAATATTGGGAGCAAACACGGTTGTGTCTGATTGTGTTCAACAGTCTGCTAAGATGGCAGGAGCTGGTCATATTGTGGGTTCATAGATGCACTATTGATTGGGATTGAAGTATGTTCTTAAATATCGTCAAGTTAGGCACAGTGTTCATCTATATTACTCCATATCCCTTACATCCTCATAGGGCAGTAAAAAGGTGGGGAAAGTCCTAAATATCATAGTAAAGGTTAAGTGTGACTATTGGAATGTCCATTAGTAGTGAGGATAAAATAATGGCAGGTCTTTATATTTGAGTAAACGTAAAGCTAACCAAATTTTCTGAAAATATAAAGGAAAAATATTTACAGTATTTGAATGACATTACAAATACAAATAATGGACATCAGATATATTGAAGAATTCTGTCTTGTATGTCAGAAAAGAAAGGATTAAAACCTAAAGCTTCCCATGAAAAGAAACAATCAGAGCCCAATACAATCCTTATTCTCCAGTCGTTTATAAAGCAGCGTGGTGAACCTTTGAATGTAGACATCAAGACAGTTAAATGTGGAGCCTTAAAGTGCGGCTGGAAACCAAGATTTTCTCCCAAGAAAAGTAACAATTTTTCACCAGGCAGGGCCAGTGGTCATAGAAACAATTTCATCTACTGCTTGCTCTTTTGTTTCCAAATACATGGGCCTTTGTTTTTAGGTCCTAGTGGTCCAAGTAAGCAACTGATAGGACCATCACCTTGTAAGCATTAAGGGAGACTGGAAATCTGAAAAAGTAGTAAAAGTTGTAGTATTGTAATTGGAACCTAATCAAAGACTCATATTCTTGCTGTCAATAGCTGTATTGAACTAAATGACTCACTAACTGGGATAACTCAATTATTATGTTGGAATCGAGGCACAGATAGGAAATATCTGACTATTAGTGCCCAGAAAGTAGGAACATGAGACGGAATTAATTCAAAACAATATTTACAAAGAAATAATATAGAATTACTACACAATGTATGAATGGAAGCTAAAATTATGAACTAATGTCATAGTGGTGAAGTGAGTTGCACCAATTGAGTAACTGCCTCTTTATAATCGTGTAAACCTCAATTTTCTTATCAGAAAAATAACAAGGTTTCAAAATCCTGTGCAACTGATAGACTCACAAGAGGAGAAAGGGAGTGAATGCAGTTGAGACAAGTATTTAATGCCTGGTACCTGGTATTTCATATAATGATATGGTTTTACTTCTTCACAATAACTAGGTCATTTCTGATTTAACTCAAATAATATTATTTATGGTCAATTATATCTACACGTTCAAATTACAGTTGGTACAGTTTTTATTTCCAAAACATCAAAAATGAAGTGTACAGGTGTGCTCGCTTCGGCAGCACATATACTAAAATGAAGTGTATAGGAAGAAATAAGAGTGCTAAGTAGCTCAACTACTAAGCATATTTCCTATAATTTATTAAATTTATATTATTTAATAAAAATGCAATTTCTGAACTTCTTATATTATATTATAAAAATATCAGAACATAAAAATAACAATAATTCCTATTTTGGAATGTATTTAATTCTCTTATTTTATGTTTGTTTTTGTTTTACTTTGTTAATCAGAGCAAAAAAGTCACAGGTCTGAGGATGTTGCCGCCTGCTTTGCAAGCCCAAGGGTGTGAGTTTGATCCCTGGTGCTGCAAAACAAAAAAAAGTCACAGTAGAATGTTCTGAAAATCTGTGCATCATTTATCTGAGAGATCTTCTTTCAATAGGAAGTCTAATACTACCCTGCTTACCCTGTAATGTATTCACATGTATTTGAATCAAACATTTACTTTACATAACAATTGCAAAATAAATCTACTCTGCTTTTTAACTATGGTGATAGTTCTTTTATTTAACAGCATGCATAAGTTATAAGGAATATAATTGTTTTCAAGCACACACTTTTTAAGAAACATTAAAAGAGAGAAAAAAGGCTTTTGAAGAGTCATTCAATAATTTTGACAACATAGCCTTTTTATTCTTCCTGAGTCATATTTTCTAAACAGGATTTTTCACATTATCAGTTACTTACTGATAATATAAGAAGCTCTTCAAAAGAATGTGCTTTCATTTATTTATCTGTAACTTGGATATAATAATATCTACATAAAAATATTTATGGGATATACAAATGAAGCAATATGGATAAAGTATTTAAGTAGCTGATGCAAAATAATGATCAATAAGTATTAGTCACTGTAATAATTCCTACTGTATAGTATATTATTATAAGAACACTTTTAAGCAATATCTTATGAATAAGAAAGTTGATATTAAGGCTATTACATGATATTCCTAAGGTCTTTGAGTTGATTTCAAAATCTGGTTTCAAATTTATTTACCTGTTACCATCACCAAAAATTTCTTCATAATTATATGGGTTGTTTCTTGCCATGTCCATGCGACAATCACCAGAAACTTCTAGAAGGTAACTCAAAAGAGAAAAGTCATCTCCATGATTTTCTAAAGAGTAAAACTTCAGATATTCATCTTAGACATAAAAACTCTTAGAAGTTTGCTGGTTAAATAATGGACAACTCAGTAGTGCAGGGGAATCTGTCAGGAATTTGATTGGTAAAGTACTCAGAGTAAATAAGAAAAAAATGATAATTGCCTTCTGAATGCTGGGCACACTAACATAGATGTGTGGGCAATAAATGAACTAACACACCAAATCATTTATATTAATGATTGTCAAATGATGTTCTAAATTAAAATTCTTTGGACTTTTCTTTATTTTATACTACATATCCTCAGACAATGTGTGTGTGTGTGTGTGTGTGTGTGTATGCCTGTGTGTCTGAGTGTCGGTGTATGTGAACATTAGCACTTTGTCTGATTTTAATTGCTAAAGAACAAAAAATTGACCTAAATATCCTGAAGGAGAAAGGTTTATTTTGGCTCTTCTGTTCAGGAATTTCAAACTAAGGGCCCACTCTAATGCAGAAACCTTATGGTACGGGAAAGCTGCTTTTTCATGGAAACCAGGAATCACAGCAACAGAAGAAAGTCCTGAGGTGTAACGATCTGTAGCTGGTGGATAAACTCTCAGTGACTTACTTACCTTGGCAAGGCCCCAAACATCAAGAAAAGCAGTGACAATAGTGTTAATAGCTAAGGAATTTAATATTTCTGAGCTTTAAATAATACTTTTAGAAACAAATATAGCATATTTGAAAATGATTCTACCACTTGCTTTTGAAGACCTATAATAATATTTCAAGGGTAGTTTGAAATGAAGATACACTTTAAGAAATGATTATTGTGCACAACAGATTGGCAGATTTTTCTCTAAGTTGCATAATAAGATTAGATATCTTGTATGCTGATTTTTTTCTTTTTTTTTTTTGAGACAGGGTCTCGCTTTGTAGTACAGGCTGGCCCTGAGCTCACTATGTAGCCCAGGCAAGCCTCGAACTCAGCAGTCCTCCTGCCTCTGCCTCCAGAGTGCTGCGATTACAGGCGTGAGCCACCACCCCTGGCACTGTGGTATGTGATACTGATTGCTGGTAGGCATGAGTAACCATGCCCAGCATTGTTGTATGTGGTTAACAGATCGAACTCAGGACCTCGCATTTGCAAGGCAAGCACCGGAACCACTGAGCTAAATCTCCGGCCCATGTATGCTGATTTTTAAAGAGAAAGAAATCCTCATTCATCACAAAATGAGTCATCAAATATATTCTTCTATTACGATATTATCAAAACTTTGTTGCTTGTTATTACATTTCATTTTAACCTTATTTTATAAAATCATTCATCCCAATTAACATTTTTAATTTATGTCACTCATTACAAAACTCATTTTAATTATAAAGTTTCAACTATTTTTAAAATGTTATTAATGTCACTTTAAAAATAGAAATTTTGCAGTGTGGGGCGGGGTGGCTCATGCCTGTAATCCCAGCACTCGGGAGGCAGAGGCAGGAGGATTGCTGAGTTCGAGGCTTGCCTGGGCTACATAGGGCGCTCAGGGACAGCCTGAACTACAAAGCGAGACCCTGTCTCAAAAAAAAAAATAGAAATTTTGAATGAAACTTTTAAAAATTATGAGGAAGTCTTAATTGTGTTGAAGATATAACATGAGGATATATGTCAGCTTACAAATAATTCCTTTATGAATGCTACTTGTAATTATACCTTCCTTTACTCATAGCTATGTACTCCATTCAATACAAATTTTCATTAGAGCCAAGTAGAGACAAGCCCAGAGAGACAAGACTTAGGTTTATATTTATTATTAGTTTTAACTATAAAAATTATGCCAAAGTTCATGATATATTTTTACATTAATGCCTAATATGTAAGCAATGCAATCATTTCCCCCCTCTTTGTATTATAATTTACTTAACCTAGCCATTCTACCATAGAAATAGAAGCAAAGATAACAATAATAATTCCATTGAATGTTACAATTTCTACCAATGAGGAAAACCTTAACTCTGATGTTGACTTTTATAAAAGCCTTCAATAAATGTTTGTTTCATTCACTTGGTGGACATCACATTTGAAACTTTTTCTGAAACAGTGATTCTCACTTTGCATTGACTTGTAGATTAAATAATTAAAAAGCCTGTGATAGCTGCCTGGGGAAGAGCTCCTGCACACGGACGGAGGCCGAAGGAGCCTTTACTTGTCTGAAACCCTTGAATCTCTCAAAACCTTATTAATGTACGTGTTCAAAACACATTTCACAATGGCATCAGTTTATGTAATATCCTCAGTCTATACACATCTTAATCTACAGTTGTGCTAACCAATGTAGGACTTATTCGGGAACATCATAAATCACTATGGAGTGCCATATACTTTTTGAAGAGTGAATCTGAGGCCATACTTATTCCAACGTTCGGTTTCTCTGGAAACGAACGTTCCAAAGCGAGAGACATTTCTGAATTGTCCTCAAGCATCTCCTTCCTGCACCAGTTGGACTGAATGACCAGTTGTGATAACCCGGCCAAATTTGTTTTTGAAAAATGAAGTCAGGCTATGTTTTGTTCAGCAGGTGATTCTTCTTAACGCTTAGGGGATCTATTCATCTTTCTGTATAAGATTGTCCAGTGGATCTATTTAATCAAGGAAATGGCATTCTGTGCATCACAGCGCGCGACGCAGTGCATCCATCTTTGTAACGGGTTTGGGCCAGTGAACCCGGGAAGGAGATGAGTGACGAGGGAAAAGACAGAGAGCGTCTTGCGGGGGGTGAAGACCGAACTCACCCACCTCTAGATGTGCTGAGCAGCTGGGATAACAGAGCTTGGCTGAGCACGCGTTTGTCTGGGTAGCAAGACCGGCAAACAAGGTGCCAGTTTGGCTGAAGAACTTTTGTCTGCTTGGCCCCTCTGCAGCTTCCTTGTTTCCCCTGTAAGTTTTCTGCACACGTTGCTAAAACTTCTTGTCTTGAAGACCTTGTGACTTCTGAGAACTACTCTTCCACCCACCACCCAGGTCATCTCAAGGAGACATGTGAGGGCAGCTTTGACAAACACAATCTTCTACTTTGCTTGTTAATTAAGGTACAGGAACGATTCCTCTTATCTTTTGGGAACTCACCGAGTTATCTAAGTATATGTATTACTCCTTTCTGATCTCTTTTATCACTATAGTGACATAAACATGTTAAATTTTTCATTTTGTAAATTGATATTTCTCCTTTTAAAGCAAATAAAAATTAAGAAAGTCCTTGGAGCAGAGATTTAGCTCAGTGGTTCCGGTGCCTGCCTAGCAAGTGAAAGGTCCCTGGTTCGATCCCCGTTAACCACATACCACAGTGCCGGCCGTGGTGGCTCATGCCTGTAATCCCAGCACTCGGGAGGCAGAGGCAAGAGGATTGCTGAGTTCGAGGCTTGTCTGGGCTACATAGTGAGATCAGGGTCAGCCTGAACTACAAAGAGGGACCCTGTCTTAAAAAAAAAAAAAAAAAAAAACTCCTCAACTTTGATAAAAGGGAGTACTCTGTGTTTATATATAATCTAGGAATATTTTTAAGAGTCCATTTAAAGTTAAAAGATTTGTAAATACCTAAATGAAATGGTTTCTTTAGTGGGATATAAACTTTTTAAATTACTAAATTGTGAAAGAACTTCAGGGTTTAAAACTTAAAACCTCAATAATATATGAGAAATGCTAATTCTGTTTCTTCATTCTTCTCCATTATTCCCAGATAATTTTATTTACTTTGATATTTGCTTTCTGTAAACAAGAGAGAATATAATATGTGATAACCATTAGGTAAATTAGGAAAAATAATTAATGTGAACTGTTTTTAGAAAAAGCAAATAGTAAAATAAAATAACACATTTTTTTTCATTTCTACTTAATAAATATCCTAACAACCTTTGAAGCAAATACACTTTTTAACTTCTAATTTTCTTTCTCTTTAAAGAGTTAAAATAACATTTCCAAATTAGTTTTTATTTGTATACAATAGAACTATTGTGTATTAATAGAAACTAACTTGAGTATACAATTAGTGCCATTACTTATATGTATATATTTATTAAAAGCTAAACAGATTAATGCATTGCTTTTGATGAAATGAATCTACAGATTTTTCTCAGATATTTACAGGTGTTAAAATACAGATTAAATTGTTACTAATCAACTGTTTTTACAATCACAAACATTTTTTTAAAGAAATAGATGCTTCTGAATAGTTTCTTTCAGTGCTTCTTTGGATTTTTTAAGAATAAATAATTATTATGTTTTTAGGTAAATATTACACCAATATTAATAGATGGTTTAACTGAACATTTGCCCTGTTAAATGTTTAGCATATCAATTTATTGCATTTTTGTAATTAGCTACAACTTATGAAATCTCTTTAATGACCCAAATTATAATTATAACATTCACATTCCAATGTTTCTTATATTATTTTGAGATTATTTGAATATCGATTTTATATTATCTCTTAGGAAGTGAGCAAGAGAAAAAAAAGGTATATTAAGTGTTATAACTTGTAAGTGATTAAATTTATTTTCTAAGAGATTGCTTTAAACAAGACTAGCAACATTTAAAAATGAGTAAGTGGTGCTAATTCTATATCTGAATGTAGCATTGATATAAGGTCTTTTGAAATTTATGCATTTATCAGGGTTGTTTGCTGTGGTGGGCATTTGCTAGCTGACTTGAATATAAAGATGAATCAGACCTGAACCCATAACAAATTCATCACTCATTCCCATCTTCAGCATTTAGTTTTCTTTGGTAAATTTGGAATCATGAATGGGCATGAATGAATTGTTTTAATTGATCTAGTTTTTCACCAAATATTTGTATTAGCCACAGTGAGCGAAACAGTCCTTGCTTCGCGGGAGCAGACGTCCTGGAGGGCACGGACGCTCTGCGAAGAACCAGCCCCTCTTCCGCGTCTCCCTGACGACACAGGTGCGCCCCCCACCCCGTCCACCCTCTACCGTCGGTACTTGACGGTGTTTCTCAATCAGACAGCAGAATACACTGTGTTCTCAAAATGAATCTATGTCTCGGGTAACAAGATATTTTAAATCATAAAACAGATTCATATTAGAAAGCTTAACTTAGCTTTAAAATAAGCAAAAAAAAATACCTTGCTTTGATTGTACTATTTTTTTAAAGATGCAGTTATTACACAGTTTAGATTAGGCATTCCTTGTTCTAAAAGTTATAATGTGCCTTATTAAATTTAAGATTCCTATACTTAGTTTTCACATGAATATTGCACAATCCAGCCCAAACTGCACTCATTCTTTTTGAGGCAGTCTTATAAAACAAAACTCACATTTTGCATTTACAATGACCTGCCTTAGCCCCCTGAGTTGGGTTTACAAGTGAATGTCACTACACCCAGCTTGAATAAATTCTGATACTAATTGTGTGAAGTTAGGGCAAACTTCCCAGCTTAAATGCAGAGTCCTCTACCACGTTTTCTCACTTAGAATGCCAGTTACAAATTAAGGTTCTTTAAAATCCCTTAACTCTTCATCAACTGATTAAAAAACCAAAGGTTCCCTCTCTCCCCTGAAATTAGACATAGCACTTTAACAGAGTAGTACCCAATATTCAGGAAAACTTTGTATGCATGACTGCAGACATAATGCTTTGACACAAAAAAGAATATGATTAAGAATGGGCCAAAAGAACAGGTTATGTTATTTAATCTGGGAAGGTCCAGAACATTAAATTTCTTTTACGTTCTCCCCACAAGATTGGAATTTGCCATCCTCCCAGGGCTTTGCTGTGTTATGACACATGAAAACATTGTCAACGAGAAAATCTGACCCAAGAACTGAGTAAGTGTTAGCTCCGAGTTTCTTTCCACTACATGTTTGACTGTTATTGGTCATGAAGCTAAACCTGTTTTCAGGGTGTTCACTTCTTCATCAGAGATTCAACTGGCACTAATCCTCAATCACATGGTCAGTGTCTCTTGCATGACTGGCTGTTGTACTAAAATATCTCCTTAGGTTACACTAATGAGGCTCAGGTCAAGATTCATATATAGTATAATGAATAACAAAATACTACTTACAGTTAAGAAACATAAAGAACTTAAAAGATATTTAGCTGCTTAGAAGTTATTTCCAAAACTATGAAAAAAATTTCAGCCTACTTCTTTTTTTTTTTTTTTTTTGAGACAGGATCTCAATTTTATATTTCAGTCTGGCCCTGAGCTCACTATGTCGCCCAGGAAAACCTTGAACTGAGCAGTCCTCCTGCCTCTGCCTCCTGAGTGCTGGGATTACAGGCGTGAGCCACCACACCCAGCATTGTGATATGTGGTACTGATTGCTGGTGGGCATGAGTCACCACACCTGGTATTATTGCATGTGGTTACTTACCAGAGATCAAAACAGAGACCTTGAGTATGCTAGGCAGGTGCTGGAGCCACTGAGCTAAATCTCTGGCTCTCTGTTCACTTCTTGGTT
Organism: Thryonomys swinderianus; assembly: GCA_004025085.1. Lineage (NCBI taxonomy): Eukaryota > Metazoa > Chordata > Mammalia > Rodentia > Thryonomyidae > Thryonomys > Thryonomys swinderianus. The sequence goes on along the minus strand of PVIC010003760.1, from coordinate 910 downwards.
TCAGGTGTTTAAGTACCTTTCAAAAGCCAAGGGACAAGACTAACTGTATTCTTTATCATGCAGTTTGTCCTTCCTTGGTATCTTGTGATGAAAGATAGATGGTGTGGAATAAACTATAGGTACCAGTGCTAATTGTGAATACCAAGCCCTGTGACAAAGAAACTCATTATATAACATGCCATAGTATTTATTTATACATTTCAGTATTTATCGTATACTTGAAATCATGCTTATCACATCTGAGTTCATGTATACATTACATAGTAGTAGTGGAACTGTGATGCTTAAAGGATGACAATGAAAATCCTCAGGATAAGTATAGATAAATTTTTCTGAATATTTTTCATCAACAGTTGTTTGAACCCATAGATATAGAACCAATTAGTCCAGAAAATAGACAGTATCATGGTGTCACTTTTAACATTTTCATCTAAAATCCAGTCAACTTCAGGCTGTGAGTTATTTTACAAATCTTTGAAATATTTCTCTACCGATTATTAGCATCTCCTTTTCTATTCACTACTACAAATGTCCTTGATTCTCTCTACAAATCACTTCTAGACTGCAGAGTTCTTTTTGTAGACATTACATTAGTGGATTTTGTTCTCATTTCCTATTTCCTTGTGATGTACTATATGCTTATAATTCATCCTTCATCCTTTTAATCTCTTGTCTTCAAACAGCCAAGTATTTTACTGCCGGTGGAAATGTTCCTGCCTCCAGAAAATCTTTAGTTCCTCTTTATTGATGAATAAAATGCCAGGCTTCTTTTTTTGACTTTCAAGCACAAGCCTCCACATAATGCTCACTATTCCACAGGTTTATCCATGACATATCGCTCCTGCCAGGGACGGATTTGTCCTGCATTTATACTATTTGTTATTTCTGACTTTTTCAATATGTTTAGTGT